>WJEZ01002467.1:0-13414 GCA_009869925.1 Thalassaphorura encarpata | reverse complement strand
TTTCAAGAAACATTTGAAAACATGGGTTATTAGATAGCCACAGAAAAATTGTAATGTAAAAGCAATTTAGAAAGAAGATTTCAAAAAGTTTTAAACTTATCGTAGTGGTCAGAACATACAAACTCACCAGGATCAGTTTCTCGTTTTCGCATTATCACATTCACATTTGAGTCTGGAAAAGGTGAGTCAAAATATTTATAATTAGTTTTCCCCTTTTACCTATATACAGTGTTAATATTAGTCGTTCCATAAAACAAAAGTCAGTTCTCAAGTGAACAAGTGTTAAAAAATTGATGCACCAAAGACACCAGGAGCAGTGTCGGTGTTGAAAGACAGAATTTGACAAAGAAGTCGAAGACAGATGTACTAGTGCAACAAGAAAAAATTGAATGGAAACAAAAAAAAGTAAAAAGCAAGTATTGAATAACCTAAGCTGGTGCTCATAAATTGTCTTTTAGTGGTGCCATTAGAAGGTTGGACTGGTATAAATGTCTGTCCAGGTCCTGCCGACAGAGTTAGATGATTTGGCCTCGGTGGGCGCATTTGGACTAGGCCTAAGCAAAAATAATTCCCAAATCAAACCAAACAAAATTAAAAACCGAACCAAACCAAACCAAATACAAATTAATAGGGTTAACCGAAGAAGCTAAAAAAACACCAACGTGAAATGTGTGTGTATTTTAGTGATATTTCTTATGCATGTTTATTTTTGAGCGGTCCATGTAAATAAGTTCTAAAACGAAATCAAATAAAAAAATTACCATTGGAGCCATTTGCCTCAGTCTCAATAATGGAAGGGGGTTTCCAGTCTGGCGGTGGATCACAGTGTAATTTTCCACTCCCGACGACCTGTTCAAACAAAAACGCATCGGTATCTTGTGAGCTACATTTGATCTTAAGCAATTCGTGATGATTATAAAAGTTAGCCAATGGCTTGGATTCTCAAACAAAAAATTTCCAAATAATAAATTGAACTCACAGTTAGACGATTTTTCGCCACAGTCGTTGAATTATAAGCCGCCGCTGCCGCAGATGAGTTTTTGTAAGAATCTTGAGGCCCAGCCGCACTCACACTTACGCTGGGATAAAGATGATGTTGACTATTGGCGGCTGCAGCCTCTCGTCTTCGACTCGACGTTTCATCCAGACTTCCCCCACCGATCCCTCTCAAGTGTTCTTTGTTCACAACAACGCTTGGGGTTTTCGCACTGTGTTGTTGAATCAAAGGGGCCCTTGAAGATGAGGAAACCGTGACTGTCATGTTGCTATCACTCACACTACTCGAGACTGTGACTATGGGCATAGGTGTGGCCCGACTTTGAGGTGGCCAAGGAACTGTTTGGAATTTTTGGGCTTGAGCATAAAATTCTTTCGGAAATCCGACCATTGTTGTTGACTGGGGTTGAACGACGACCCCCACAGGGGGAAGTGGTTGTGCAAGTGGAGCTGTCCACGAAGGTGGAGGAGGTGGTGGTTGAGGCTGACTCACAGGGCGTCGCAGAAATTCCTCTTTTTGTTCTGTACTTCGTCTAATTCGATCAGCCATTTTGAGTTCATAGCCTTCCGGAGGTGTAGGGGATGAACCAACTCCAACTTCGTGTGACCCCATCATCGTCACGTACATGGAACCAGAGCCTGTACTAGGAGCAACTGCAGAGCCACCACCAAGGGCAACTTCCTCAGGCCCCGTACTAATACTAAAACGATAGCCAGGAGAATTCTTCCAGGTCACGACTGTTTGGGGTGAAACACTTGGGAGACATTCCATACTCCCATATCGATTATTATTTCCCGCAGAAAGGGAAGAACTACTGGAATGTGCGACGACAGACTCGGCACTCTTTGTCCCACCTGGATCCTCCAGGATTCCCCATGGGGCTCCATTCTTGCCACCACCACCACTGTTAAATGCAGGGGTTTGGAATGGATAGTAAGTTTGGGGTTGAGTTCGTTGCTGCTGCTGTTGTTGTTGCTGGGAAATTGGAATTTGTCTTTGGCGTTGTTGTTGCTGTTGTTGGACAGGAGGCTGTTGAGTTAAATGAGACCAAGTTTGGGCAGACGGAGATTTATAAGGGGTTGGACGGGGTAAGTGGGAAAAGAGTTGCGGATTTTGTTGTTGTTGGTGCTGTTGTTGTTGTTGTTGATTTGGATAAGCAGTAGACATGTCTGAATAACTCCTAGAATTCTGATTAGTATTATAATGGGAAGGGGGCAAATGGTTATGATTTTGATAGTCCGAATACACAGATTCGTAGGAATAAGGATGCAAATATCCCTCACTCTCACTACCACTAATCCTAAGATAATCACGAGGGTATGACTGATGAGGTTGATGATGGGTCAAACCCCGATGATGATGTCTTGGAGCAACATTAGCGTTGTTGGTGTTGGGTCTTGGATTAGTTTCTGGACGATGGGCCTTGTCTTCATAGAACTGGAAATTAAAAGGTGGACAATGTCAAAATCAATGACGTTCATTCAGCTGTCAAGACTGTGGGAACGACAGACTAGTGCCATTTTTATGTTTAAGCAACTTATTGTTGCCTTTTATGGAATTTCAAATATTTAGTCAGGGCGAATCACGCAATGGTCGTAATACTCTTGACTTTAGCTCAGGAATTGTGTCCAGAGAACAAAGACTAAAATTCCCATAAGATCATAATACAATCAACCCGAAATTATTTATTAGTGTAAAATGAAAAACGATAATCTTGCATAAATTTTTCAGTTCTTTTAGAATATTTCTAGTCTAATAAACAAGTAGCATGTCAATTTCAATTCTCATCATCAAAAACAACAAGTTAACAAAATCCTGCCTCAATAGTGGCCAAGAAATCTTTGGCATTGCATTGACTAGTGAAGTGAGTTAGAGAGAATAGCTCAAAACACAAGGGAATCCTCTTTCGTCGAAACAGACGGAGTTGCTTGCAGTGTAAAAATAGTACAAGATACTGTATATGGCCCAACTTCACACTTGTCTTGAGGATGACAAGGCATAAATCCTACATTGACGACCGACCGACCCGCCGAGTTTTGCAGCAGTTTCCAAGACAAGAAACTTTAAACCGAACCAAAACCACAGCAGAAAGCAAATGAGCATGCAAAAAAAAAACAAGAATCACACCAATCTTCATCTTCTTGCGAAAAATGCGTGCGTGAATGATCTCAAGATACAAGAATAATAATTGTATTTCACAAGGAAGTGAAAATGATGTGCTCGTTCGTACCTAATTTGAGAGATTTACATTTTGCATGGGCTAGTTTGACAGACAAGGAGGAAATCACAAGTACGCACGCATTCATTTGCTGCTATTGCTGTTCCTTTCCTTGCCTTTTTAGTAGTATGTATTCATTATTTAAAGATTAGCATTAGCATTAGCCTTAGCGCAGGCCCAGGCCCAGGGTTAGCTAGTTAATAGTTAATTCAACTCCCTATTCAAATTGAGTTTTATTACTAGCCAAAGTAATTTGAGAAAATTATTCTCTTTCTACCAAATCACATCATGAAAGGATACGCGTCCTCAATACAAAGTTTCGTCTTTGTCACTCTATTACTTAAATCCTGAATTATAAATCGGAATAATATCTACCCTAATGAAATTTAACCCCTTGAATTTATTCCAGGCTTAAAAAATCTGATGATGATCCACTCATTCCACTTAATTTCAAAATCAATTTCTCTCTGGTACATTTTAGCACAAAGAAAAAATTAATATTCTCAAATGTCTTGAAATGTGAGGAGAGAAGGGTATGGGAATTGGGAATGTTAGGATGGGTGCTAATAATATTAATTCAAAGGAAGCTTTTCTCAGTAGACCAACAACTATGCTCAGAATTTGCGAATATGATCCGATGTAATTCCGTCTCCTCCATTTCAACTGAATTAGGTTTCACTGAACATTGCTGCTGAATGTGAAGAGCAAAGAGTACAAATGCGGATTAGATTTAAAAGCCTTACATTTGCAAAATTGCCATTGCAACCTATTTTAATCCTTTCAAGTGTACAAAGATCAAAGCTCCGAGAGCTACTTGAAATTGAAGAGTGATCCTTCAAAATGAAATTTCAATGTGAAAGAAAATCCCTCAGGATTTATCCAATGTGAAAGTGAACTTTATTGTACTAATGTCGTATCCAATGAAAACATGTCGAATTTACACTATATCACTCAGAATCTAAATTATACTATAGTTCGATATTTCTATATTTCATCATTCAGATCAGAACAAAGTAAAACTATATTTCGTTTATTCCCCTTACTCACTTTTATTATTTTACAAATGACATTAACATTTCTGTTCCTTTGAGTCTGACTAATTAACATTTTGCATTAATCAGGGTAGCTGAATTTTACTACTCGCCCGTAAAATACCCGCATTTTCCACCCACGCATTTTAACCCTTTCCCTTTTATTTTAAGAGCCCACATTCTTCACTTCGCACTAATAGGCGAATGTGCTCCACTAATGAAGGAATTACGGATGCATCCAATTTGGAATCTCAAGTTCCATTCCATTCCACTACTCCTTGCTCTATTTTTTCTATAGCTGCGCTGCCTAGTCCTGGAATTCTATTCGCAAAAAAAATCCCATCCAGCCATGCCAGCCAGCCAGCCAGCCAGCCGGCCAGATGAAGATGGATTGGCATTTGCATTGGCATTAGCAAAAAAATATGAAAAATGCAGTCATGCATCCATGCACATTGCACGCACGTAGCAACGTGAATTTTTCAAAATCTTAAATTAAAATAGGCAAGTGAATAATTGTCAAGGTATGGGAAGGGAAAGGAGAATTTTTAAGGTTCTTTTTGGCTTACCAGTTGAAGTGTATCAAATTGCCTTGGCGAAACTTCCAAATTCACCCGTAGCTTGGATTTTTGTATCAACTGTACAACTTGCTCATAGCTTTTTCCAACAACCCGCTCCCCGTTTACACTCACGATCCGATCTCCTGTAAATCACCCGGGTAGGAGCAGAAAACCGAATGAGGGAAAAGTAGAGATGTCCGGTGAGGCAAGTCACGACGGTAGAAACAGGATCATGATCACACGCACGCGGCACGCAAAACCAAAAATCCAGGCAGGAAGGGAGAACCCAAAAAAATAAATAAAAAAAATCCACACAAAAATTCAAACAAATGAACTCGAAACAATAAAATAAAATTCAAAAAGTGAACAAGCCAAAATAAGTAAAGAGTGCGATCCGAATATATTGTTACACCGTAGCGTACAGTGTACAATTTCCAAACTCGAAGATAGCTAAGGGAATTCGTAGTTCGTACAAATAAATAAAAAGAGACTGACTGGATCCGTACGCGTCGTGAATTTTAAACTATTTTCTAGAACCACGCGTGTCGACGATAGGAAGCGTATGAAATACTTCTGATCAAAACTCATAGAACCATGGGAATAGAGCCTTCGCTCGATTTGACACGATGAGTTGAGGGCGGGGTGAACCTCAGCGGATTTCTAACGCTGAATGTACGATAGTCAGGCCTAAAAATCTTCAATACGTAGTTTATCTACCAAAACTATATCGAAAAAAGTAAATATACCGAATGCGATTCTTCTGATGGAACAGTATTCAAAATTCAACTCATTTTGCACACTTTAGATTAGTTAGTCGCATTAGTTTCAATTTCTAAATCGAAAGAATAATAATACGCGCTGGCCGATAAATCGTCCGTGATATTTCTTAAGGTCAACGTGGTCAAAACCTTAACAAAGTTATGACCGAAACGCAAGAAGCCAATAAACATTACCTATGCAAAGTCCAGCTTGATCTGCAGGCCCATTTTCATGTACGACTTTTACAAAAATTGTGTCCACAGGTTCAGTGATTGTGCCAAGTCTATTCCGTGGATCTGCATACGTTCCATCCTGTTAAACAAGTCAAAATTAATATATACTCGTAATATAGGGTTAGATCGAAAAGTACTAGGACTTTCTGGAGTACAACCTGAGTCAGTCAGTTTACATATTTCGAATTTCTTTAAATTAATCATATGGCATCAGCCATGCGGCATTGGTCTGTACAGAATTTAATAAAACCACAAAAAGGGTCACCAATTGGCCAATTCTGACTTTGTATATTCTTTCACTCTTCACTCCAGAAAAATTCGATGGAAAAACATTACGTACACTGTTAAACTGAACTATCTATCCTACAGTTTGATAATTTACCAAATAGTTACAATATTGTCAACGTATTCTAAACAACTTGTCTCTTCATGTCATTGTTTCTGGGTGAAAATGTAGACAGAAGAATACTAACTTTTCTAAAGTAACAATGCACGGGGGAATCGGAGAATGGAAAAGTTTTGCTTCCGGTACTCTGTTCTTGACTTGAACAAGAAGCCTTACTACTTTCTTTACATTTCTCCGAATGCAGAAGAATAGAACTTTCTTTTTCTTCAAAAACACCTCCAAGCAAAACTATGTTGACGCATTCGAAATTCTAGGAAAAGCAAGACTAAAAACTTGAAAGTTTTAAGGTAAGTACGTTTGGAACAGAATTTCAAAACTCTTCATTCTTCAAATAGTTACAAATAAGACAAAGCAAAATAAAAATTGAATATGCTGATTTCATTATCTCTGTCTGTCGGTATGATCTACCATTATTCGTCTGGGTGAAAAATAATACTAAAAGTTCAAAGACCCTGGACGTGCTATCTCCTTCACTAAAATTATACTTTTTCTTTGACGTTATTCGCCACTCGTATACTTACTTCAAAAAAGAAAACATGAAAAAGAGGCTAGACTGCTGTAAAACTATCCGGCGAACCAAACTAACCCGAAGTCAACTCACACTACACAGTACACACCCGTGGCTCTCGTCCTGACACGGACGCCATGTCCATCACTCAACTCCTGTTTTTCTACTGTCACCAGTCACGACACTGAACCGCATCACCGAACCAAAACTCAATTTCTTTTCAAAAACACGGAAGTTGAAAACTTTTGCCCTGACTCTGCTCCTCTTTTACTTTTTCTGCAAAGGTGTAAAATAATGGGAACTTCATGAACCGAATCTCTTTTTTTCGTCCCTACTACTACTGATATTGCCTAGTCATCCGTTCCGTTCGTCTTGTTCCTAGGTTACGTAGGACTTGACTTTGCTTTTAACCTCTCTTGCTGCTGCAACTCCAAGGAACAAATGAGTTTCTAGTGAATTTTGAGCTTGAGCAAGTTTTCACCTGATTTTCACCAAATCGCCCGTTGGATAAAGTAATCGCTGATTTAAATTCATGTGTCTGGTTTTGATTTCCTTACTAATCCCTATATTTCCGGACGTAAAGTCAATGTGAAATGTAAGAAGAGTAGGTAGCAGTTATCTGATATACTGACACTCCAAACTTTGATGAAATCATAAAATTCCAAGTAACGTCTAAGTTAGTCGAATTAGTCCATTTCCAAGTTTTATAAGATTAATTCAAATTTAAGTCACTTTTCAAAACCAATGGTCATAAAGAATTGCCTTGACCTTAACCGAAGTCTTTTTTTTAAATAAAAACAATCTGTCCATACAACATAAAATAGTTCAAAATGTTCCACTTACGTTCGAATACAAGTCCGGAGGGTATACAATGAAATGCCTGAGGGTGAAACCGAATCCATTCTTACACCGGAGAATCCGCACATTCCTCAAACCAAGGGCATTCTGAAATTTAGACAAAAAAGTAAAAATCCATTAGAATTTACAAAAAATACATATCACAATGTTCACACATTCCTTTCAATGCCACGAAAATAAAATCCTTACTACACAACAACCACCTAATAGAAAATCCCGATTTCGCTTCCGCTCCGCCCAAACATTAACTTTCACTCTCTTCAAGTACTACGGCTACTTTAGTTAATATCCTCAAAAAGGTCAAGGAGCAAATCGGCAGTGTAGTAGAAGAGGGAAGGTTAGCGGGTCGGATTTAAGTACCGTAGTTGGCTTTGGAATTCCTGGGTCTAGCTTGACTGGGCGTTTTTATTATCTGAATTCTTTTTCTCGTATATTTTGCGTGTGGCTAGGTTTTCTGAATTTTCGGCTGATTTCGTAATATGAAAGACACACGCAATGACGAATGTGACTTGGTGGGATGATCTTTGGATTAGATTAACCTTAAGGTCTCAAAAGTCGAGTGAAATTGAATGCTGTTTATTATTTCGAATTTATTTTAATATACTCGTACAAAAAGTCCAGATTCAGGGTTTTCCAAGATGACTCAAGTAGTAAAAGTGACATTCAATACTTTAGGACAAAAATAGAGTCGAACAACACCAAAAATCTCAATTTTGTACATAATTGGACTCGATTTCAACATTTCTAGCATAGCAAGGGAATCTACTGAACCTCCACCCCACACAACAGAACATATTATTGCTCCTATCATTTTTTACGTAATATGACTTCCATTCCACATTATAACAATGGCAATGGCTAGAGAACAACAATGAAAAAGTGATTGCTGTGAATTTGATATCCTTCACGCTGTACCCATTTCCCACGACAATGCAATGGTCAGGTGAATGAAATGAATAGAAAAAATGCACGCAGATTCATTTGTCTCCCGCTTCTTCCTGAGCAAACAACCGCTAGCTACTGTTTTGTACTGCTATCAACTCAACCCTCATGCCTGCCTGCTAATATTTTCATTATGAGAAATCTAGTCCAGCGTCAATACCCAAAGTACTGTACAGTACAAAATTTAATCACGACATTAAATAATCATAAAAAATTTCCCCTGCCTTCCTTCCTTTCAACAGAAAAAAAGGGATGAATTTTGTGCACATTTTTTTCTGTCCTAGCTGTGCTGTAGCTCCCATTAGTATTAAACCTAACAGGCAGGCACGCAAGGGAAGGCTCAAGTGCATCATAAAATCATCCATAAACACGCACACACATACAGAGTAATGCTTAATTCTAATGCAGGGTAGCGAAAGGAGGGTAAAAAATTCTTTAATCTTTTAGCACTAGCCGATGCAGTTAGTCTTGGACTGATGACCTTTTCTTTTAAATAAGAAATGAAAATCAATTCGATTTTAGAACCAGAGCTAATTTTAGAATTCAAATGCAGTTGAATCTGGAGTAACGAAAATAAAATTTATTTTCTAGTTTAACGTATATTTAATATACGTTAAAATATAAATTCATTGTATGACAGTATGACAGCAAGCAGTTTAAAGAATAAATACTTTCATGACCTCTGGAGGTCATCAATTCATTTTACCGGATTTATTTTTAGAAATCTTCTATATGGGCTTTTTAAATTGCAAACGAAATCCTTACCTTCCAAATTTCCAGTTTCAATTATATTTAATTTGATTAAGTGAAAAACAAATAGCACTTCACTCTTGTATTCAGATTTTAGGGGTAGAAAATTGACTTTATCATTGACAGGACGAATGACTAGATAAATGCCCTTCACTCAATCAATTAGAAAAGGAAAAAGGGGTCAAAACCAAATAGAAAAACAATTATCGAAAATAAATATTCGTTTAAATATAAAATCAATGTATGACAGCAAGCAATGTAAAAAAGAATAAATACTTTTGTGACCTCTGGAGGTCGTCAATACATTTTCTATGATTTCTTTTCAGAAAACTCCCACATTGTTAGATTTTGAACAGAAAACGAAATGCTTACCTTACAAATTTACAGTTTCAATTATATTTAATCTGATTAAGTGAAAAACAATGCACTTCACTCTTGAATTCAGATTTTTAGGGGTAGAAAATTGACTTTATCATTGACAGGACGAATGACTAGATAAATGCCCTTCACTCAATCAATTAGAAAAGAAAAAAGGGGTCAAAACCAAATAGAAAAACAAAACTGGTGTAATTCTTTTCCCCTGGCTGGATCGGATTTAAGTTGTCGTGTTGTGTGGGAGACTCGTCGTCGGCTTCCACTGTGAGACTCCCATTCCCATACCCATCCCTCACACTAATTTCTTTTTTCGGAAAACCGAAACAGATACCTACTCCGTACTCCCTAAGAACAAGAACAGATCGGGGCAACCGAGAAAGCAAAAGTAAAGACAAGACACTACCATGCAATGCCATGCATCCAAATCCAATCCTCTTACTCTCAACAGATATCTCGTAAAAATAATTTTGTCTAGCACTACCGCAATGGGTCCATTTCCATTTCTTACTGACTGTCTACTCTCTCCCGTCTCCAGTTATTTTCAGACTTACACACAACACAACTATACGATAGACTCACATTCTCCTAAACAAAAAAAAAACTATGCATGGAGAATAGCCGACCGACACACTTGTAGCATTGCACGCGGCAATCTCACCCACCCGGGTCTTATACTCCGGAACGGGTAGCCTGATTGGGCCATGCGTTGCACAGGGTGGATTTTTTTGGGGATACCCAAAATACCGACGTGAATTAAGATTATTCGCATTTTAGTGTATAATTTGTCAATGTAGACATGACTGCGGACATGACATTCATTAGGGATTCACTGATAAAATCCTTGCATTTGGCCTCCTAGCTTTGATGATATTCGGCCTCCGAGTATTATGCATAAAACTATCAAAAATCTACAGAAACAATGAACAACCATCCCTTGTAACACGTCACCCTTCAAGTAAAGAATCTGCAAAAATACCTTTGAAAATTCCATTGAGTCTTAAAATAAAGCCTCAGAGTAATTTTTTGTCAAATTCCACTTTCCTTTAATTTCCCGTTTTATTCTAGAAGTCAAAAAGTTTCAACGATGATGTCGTCTTAACGTAATTTTTCAGAAATAAAAACTCCGTTTAATGTCTAGATTTATTTAAACTTAATACTAAAATTGGTTTAAGGTGTGTCGAGCAATTGCTATGGACTAAATTTTATTTCTTGCTATTTTCTAATGAATAGCCTCAACTAACATAAAATTGTAAGTTTATCTTGATTAATAGGGTAAGCCTTATGAAAAAAATTTGCCAATACGGAAGAAAACTCTAGTTTTCGCCAATTCTCCTAACCAAACCTTTTGGAGTCTGTTTCATGTCTTTCGATGCAAAGGAAGGAGGACACTGACATTTTGCAGGAACTAAATGGGGATCTTTAAAAAGAACAAAACCCATTGAAGAGAGTCTAGTCCAAAAAGAATGACGTAGGTAACGACCCATTTCTTATTTGTTTTCAAGTCATTCTAATATCCCGAAAACCTTCCCTCAACGATAAGGATTGTAGTTGAGTTGAGTTGGAGCAAGACCCGGATGGATTTTTACTACAACTAAAGACTCTCACGTCAATGCATTGCAGTGCAGTGCGTGAGTCAACCCGCCATGTGCCAACATCAACAATCACAGCCACCAGCTTATTAATTCTTTCCTTGTAACTACAAGCACGCACGCTTCCTATTCCAACTTGTCCACAACTTCATAAGATTAACAAAGCTGGATCGCCCAAATAGGGAAATCGATGTGAACGAGCAGTTGGATTTTCGTAGTACTTTTCACATTAGAAAATATTCGGTTTCTGTTTCAACCGAATCATTTTCATTGCTGATTCCGAAATGCCTGGATGCGGTTACATTAATTTATAGTCTAAAATCTCAACATTCAAGCATACTATACTACACTTTACACTACTACTACTACATGCTTTACTAACTAGAATGGAACCTACTGAATTATAACATAAAATAATTCCACTTCTGATTAAATTGAGTGGTAAACAGAAGATCATTTTCAAACTATCTTAACTCATTCTTCCTTGTATTTGGTATTTTTAAACAAAAAATTATTGACTCGCTGATGAAACACATATCGAAATCTCTCAGAATTCTCAAAACAGTTCTAATCTCTATAACTACAATGCAAAAAAACAAATTCTACATCTCCTGAAAGATAAAACTTACTATAAAATCTTCATTTCTGCCTCAATTAGACTGTTCTCATTCCTGGGTTTAGCAGCGTGAGCTTTATTACCTTATTCTATAGCTCAGCACTTCCATGTAAAAAAATCCGCCAACTTGCGCTCATTGAACTGGTTTTATGAAAATAAAAATTCGCTTAAAATTTTAATTGCACCGAATGGTAAGCTAATTAACTTTTTTATCGGATAAATTCGAGTTGTACACTCACACTTGGCAAAATGACTAATTCTCACAGTCTTCACATACGCCATTCTATTCTCAACAAAAAACTAGATGTTTTCATTTCACTTGTCCTTTCTTCGTTTCTAACAAAAACTGATTTCGTCGTAATGAACAAAATAATGTCAAGATTCGCGTATTCTTTAGTCCACAGCACTGTCACTGCAAAGACAAGCAAATAGAGACGACAAAGTAAACCCACTGCGCTATTCGATCTAGTGTAACTTAAGAAGTCGAATGAAGCAAGGAACGACATATGACAGGGAAATAATTAGTCGTCCTATTCTTTTGGAGAAAACTGACATTGAGGCTAAGGCTGGCTGATTGCTTTGCTTCACTTCGTGGCATTATTAGTTAGCACAGAGTACAGAGGACTGGACAGGAACAAGAGAACGGATGCGTACACACACACACATCTCGTTACAAAAATCAAGCATAGGACAAGAAATTCTTAGACGCTCGTGGGTGTCAGCAATGCTCTGCTCTGCTCATTAGATTGAATTGCATTGCATAACCTTGTAAGAAATGAGATATTTGCAAAGAGCAAGAACAACACCCATTCAACGCATTATCAACCCATAACACAACACACACAACAGTCAACCAAATGACTAGGCTAAGCCCTAAGCCGCCACGAGCAGAATTCAAGTCAACTCAACACACATATGAATATGAATGGAAAGTTGTGGTTATTATTATTGGTGATGAAGGCTTCATCATAGTTCCCACTTCCCAGGCTATGCCATAATCATTCACACAATTTACACCCCAACCCAACCACACCACAAGCCACATCCCGCCTGTCTTGTCCTGTACTCTTACAATACAAAATTGACTAGCGCGTTTTGCAAACTTTTTGCAAACTGACAAAAACACACACATGTGCATACATGAATGTACGAATGCAAAATCTAATGTGCGAAATTAAATTATACGTGCCTCAGAAATAAAACTTTTTCTTACATTGTAATGTGACAAGCTCAGCCACTGCTGTCATACATAATTGACAAAAACATGGATGCAAAATAATTTCATGTTACAATAGAGGATTTTCGGGTGGTGACAAAAGCATAACAGCAGCTGATTCCCAGAATTTTCCGCTTTTTTGCAATCAAAACAACAAAATATGTTTCATTTCAATTTAACTTATTTGTTAATTTTTAATTGATCATGATTTGGAGCAAGGAATTTGTGAAAACCCCATGATTCCAGCAAACTGAATCGTAATAAACCTAACTAGATCTGAATGTCAAATCAGTTAAGAGACGTCAAGAGTTACCACCGCACCAGATATACTACTTACACAGACTTCAGACTAATACTTC
>WJEZ01002466.1:0-13423 GCA_009869925.1 Thalassaphorura encarpata | reverse complement strand
AGTCTGCTCTCAAGTAAGCTATTACTATGATTTTGCAAAATTTTGGCTTATAATGATTATTTAATTGTATTGTTTTTCAGGTGCACCCAGTTCGGCTCTTATTTGCATAGCCATAGGAATTGGTTGAAACATTATCGAAGCACCCAAATTTTAGTGGCTTAAATCAACGATTGTGTACGAGATTTTATGATGCCATATCACATCGCCTGCGCTATTGCATTTATCATATGTATAAATTACATTGTCATTGCATTTAACTTTGAAGCTAATGTTAAGGTTTCATTTGTTTTGACAAATTGTATTCTAATTGGGTTCATCGTAGTGTTGTTTGGTCAAGGAGTGAATATCAAGGTCATCACAGAAAAAGAACTAGTTCTTAGAAAAACTTTGAAGCAAAATAAGTTGGAAAAATTAGAGTTAAATTCTCTCCGTTCAATCAAAGTTGAAATTGGATCGTTTTGCTATTTGGATGAAGACTCTCGGCTCATGACTTATTGGTTGATTGTGAGTCACACGGCTGATGTACTTTTAACTTTTGGACGAAAATAGCCTCCAAAAACTGAAGCTTTTATTGTTTTCTGAATAAATTATAATCAAATATCGCACAGTTTTTATTAAAAACTCCAACTAATAAATTCTGTTGTGCAGTTTGAATTGTTTTCATGTTTCTCCAAAGGATTTGACATATGCTGACGTGATATTTACATTTCATCTGGATTAATCTAATCACGAGCCATGTGCGCTATGATTGTCTCTAAACATAACATACAAACTTAACGAACTGCAAACAATTGGAGATCATCTAAAGTTTAATGAATACTGCATAATAATTATGTGTTTCACCTCCTGACCTCCCTTGAGGTTGGATTCTTATATAATTTTAATTACTGCCCAAAGACATTGTGTAGCTTCTAGAAAAGTTCAGTTAATTGCACTAGTTTATCGATTTTTCCATAAATTATTTGTACTTTGGCTTTGTGTTATTTCCCTTAAATAATTTTTACAATTTCCAAATATAGATAAAGGCAGATAAAAAGCACGAGCACCAGATTTACTTCCCTTAAATAATTTTTACAATTTCCAAATATAGATAAAGGCAGATAAAAAGCACGAGCACCAGATAGCTCTTTATCTAATAAAGATTAAATTTTTAACTAGAAGAATTAGGAATTCATAACTTATTTCGGACACGGAAGATTGAGACAGGCACACTTTTAAAATTGCCGTTAAATTATTTCCTGTCTCTTGTGAGTCAGACTTAGCATTTGTACAATATCCAGAGCCATTTTACTATGATACTTTTACAGCTAATTACAATTACACTATTAAATTTTCTAATGCTTTGGATTGGTATTTATTTCCATGAATTATTTTGACAATTTCCAAATAATAGATAATGGCAGATAGCACGCACGCACGAGGACCAGATCGCTCTTTATCTAATAAAGACTAAATTTTTTATCACAACAATAAGAAATTCACAACTTATTTCGGACACGGAAAATTGAGAAAGGCCCACTTTTAATATTGCTGTTAAATTATTTTCTGCCTCGCGTGTGTCAGACTCACTACCACGGTACAACGTCATATTAATTCCGCCGCTTTAGCAATTTCTCTGGAAGAAACTATCCACCTCATGAATTCTTAATTTGGAAAGCATGACGTTAGTAAGCCAAGACTATTTTAAAATTTAGCACGCAAAGACAGTTTAATTTATTTCCTATACTCGAAGGTTGATTGAATGTTAAACTGTCAAAACCTGGCTGTTTCCTTGTACAAAAATTCAATTTGTAGTTTACTGGCTCAAAATCTACAACACCAGTAGTGGTTCCCCAATATTTTGTAGTTAATAGTTGTAGCCATGTCGGATCAGTTCTATCTTTCGGAACTTCTTCCAAATGGAAAGCTTGAATCCAAGTTGGAAAGTGGAATTAATAGCAATAGCATCGCTGTTAGGGAAATCAAAGAGGCTCAACGTTTATTCATCAATTACGCTTATTACATGGGCTATCTCCCAGCTTACATGGATAGTACAACTCTTATTGTGCATCACGTGACGTCTGCTCCCAAATTATGTGCATTCGCCGTTGTGCAAGGCATCATTGCGATACATAAGTTCGTGATTATTTGGGCCTATGCTGCTGGACTTATTAATGGGAGCATTAACGTTACCCAACCGACTGACCTGTTGCACGGATACTTTGTCTTCATGTTCCTTTTCACCTGGGGTCTTCAGTTACATACAGTTTGGAAGAGTAAAGAGTTGGTGGCTCTGATTAATAGTTCAAATCAATATTTTGCACGTTTCGAAGGTAGGAAAAAGTATAAAGATGCTTAGCCGTGGCTTAATTACTATCTTTGTGCATTTTTTAGAATTATTTGGACCAAGTACCGGGCCTAGGAAAAGAAATTTGTATGGAAAACTCATGAAAGGATTTTTTATTATGTGTTCACTAATTCACCTCACCACAGTTTACGCTTATTTGACCCGTTGTGAATTACACTACTACAATAAAGCTTTCAATCTATGTCAAATTGATACTGACAACTCAATGGATGGTCAAATAAAATGGAAACAGCTGGATTCCATACCCCTTGTCGTCTTATTAGCAGTTCTGCAGTTTTTCGGAGTGACCGACTGCGTTGCATCGGCTTATGTATATATTGCATTTGCGATTCCAACAATTCTAACGGGTTTGCAAATGCAGACTGCTCTCAAGTATGTTTTTGCTTTTATTAAACTTTAGCAAAATTTTTGTTTTAATGATTATTTCGCTATATTATAGATATACCCAGTTCGGGTCTTATTTACATAGCCATAGGAATTGGTTAAGACATTATCGAAACACCCAAGTGTTAGTGGCCCAAGTGAACGACTGTGTACGAGATTTCATGATGCCATATCACATCGCCTGCGTAATCGCATTTGTCATATGCGTAAATTACATTGTCATTGCATTTGACTTGGAAAGTAATGTTAGGTTTTCATTTGCTCTGACAAATTGTATCCTCCTTGGATTCATCGCCGTTTTGTTCGGTAAAGGTGGCAACATTAAGGTCATCACAGAAAAAGCACTAGTTCTCAGGAAAAAATTGAATCATAGTGTGTTGGCAAAATTAGAGTTAAATTCCCTTCGTGCAGTCAAAGTTGAAATTGGATCGTTTTGCTACTTGGATGAAAAATCTCGACTCATGACTTATTGGTTGATAGTGAATTATACGGCAGATGTACTTTTGACGTTTGGGCGGAAATAGCACCCAGGTATCTGAAGTGAATAATTTTATTAAGTGACCGAGTTTATTACTTTCGAACAACTTTTAATCAAATATTTTATAATTTTTGATTAAAATGCAAAAGTAATAAATTCACAGTTGGCTAGTAGTACCCACTCCTCAATTCTGGCTAGTAATTGTCACCTGAAATTGAAATTACATTACTTTTACGAATTTATTTAAATTGTAAATTTCCTTCCGTACCTGGATAGTTTCCATATTTGGAATGCCGTTCACGTATGCGTCCAATGTAGGGACGATGGCTCCATTAACAGCATAGGGAAGACGATCAAATGGATATCCCATTGGTTTTGCATCTGGGTATCTTCCATTGGGAATTCCACAGTGCAATGGAGCTACTTTACAAGATGGAGGAGGATTCGTCTGCTGCACAGCGTCTTGAGCTCCATCCGTGATCATGACGAAAAGATCAAAAATCATTCCATTTGGAGTTCCTTTAGGAAGAAGCAAATGTTGTGGCCATCCACAGCCACAGTTGGGTGTTCGCATAGTCGTATCGTCATTGGTCTCTCGAAGCAATTGATCCCAAGGTACAGTCAGGGTAGATTGTGTCGAATTTCGAGTGATTGTGTTTCTTCCGACATTCACTGAACAATTAAAAAAATTATTATTGTGCAATATTCACAAATGGTTTCGAAATTCTTACGAGTTGTCGTAAAACTGTCCAGAACAAAAAACAAGTAGCGTTGCTCAGCCATGGAAAATCGATTCCCTTGTTCGTTAAACCTTGGAGCCAGAAAAATCCTAACAGTAGCTGTAGCTGATGTGATTGTTGGTGCTTGCGTAGGAAAAATAGGAACGATACCCAAAAATCCACCAAACAAGCCACCGCTACTTCCACTTGTAGTGCCAGTACTAGTGGTTGGACCTTGTCTATCCTAGAATATCACAAATTCAAAGAGAAATTTCAGCAATTGTTTAAGCAAAGCTTGAGTCGAATATCCAAATATCTAACCACAACGATTTGGTATATAAATTCCCCATGATCTAGGTAACGAGCGCAGATTTGATTTGGTGTTGCATTTGGATCTCTCGTCAAATCAAGCCCACGAGAGAATGGGAATTGAATTTGATTCCAAAATGTTCGAAGTTGATTAGCAGCTCCACCAGTCCATGGGAAAACATTGATAGAAACTATTTGGACACTTGGCCAGGACAATGGCAAATCTCCCTAGAGTCATAACAAAATTATGAAATATTACGGGTCATGTACAATTTCAATTTACCCCAGTCGGTGTGTATGGTGGAAGCGTTCGCTTGTGTCTATCAAAAATTCCATTCACAAATGTATGCCATCTGTAGAAAATCACATCTCGCATAGACGTCGCAGCATCCGCCATTGGACCTGGTGGAGCCTAAAGTAAGAAGTTTTGGGTCAAAGGTAAATTTACAAACGTCTAATGCATGTACAGAACTTGCCCGTGTCTGATATCTTGGATCCATAGCTTCGGCAAAGACGACATGACCACTGTTATGCAAACCAGCTGGGCCCAGAGCATAAAAATTATTATTCAAACTGAACGCATTGGATTGAACAATATCTCCGAGAATGTCAACTCCTTGGATTGAACGTATAGAAACAGAGCCGCCGTTCGTCTGGAAAAATTATCAAAAACATTTTAGTTCTTGTTAAACGATCCCGGATTTAAATCGATTACAGTTTGTATAGCTCCTTGGTCAATTGCTGCTTGAATTCGATTTAATGCCGTAAGAATTTGATCTTGAATCATGATATTGATACCCAAATTTGGATTATTTTGATGAAGGATATCCTGTTAAATAGGATTCATTTCAATTTTAGAGTTAACACATACTGGCATAGCTAAATTTTATTACTCACGGCAAAAACAGTATTTGGAGATCTATCGGACCACGATTGCCCCGAATTGATGTCAGTCAAATGTGCAAAGAACCCTTGATCAATCACAGCTCCTTGACCAACTGGGAATGCAACAACTCGACTTAACCCGTTGGAAAGGCGCTCAGCGTTGTATCTATTAAAAAATCCAAGAAAATTGTCTTAGAAATGTTATAGTAGTCATTTATGCATGCGTATGCGGCGTTAACTGTTGCGCGCGCGTACCTTGCGATCATACTCCAATGCATGTAATAAAATAATTCTCCTCTCCGATCTCCACGAGTTTGTGTACTTGGTGGATAAATCAAATGCCAATACCAATGATGGGCATTGAGTGGAATGTCTTCACGGAAATACCAGAGACGATTCTCGACTCCATTGTCAGCTCCAACACTACCGTCCAATAAAATACATTGTTGTGGTTGAGCGGCTTGTCGTCGGACCTAAAGTCAATTAGGGTAAAAATAATGTAAAATTTAATTTATATAGTGCACTTTACCCTAGGGTTGCCGTATTGCCCTGGTCCAGGCATTGGCATAGGCATTGGTGGACCTGGTTGTTGATATGCCCCTGGCCCAAGTTGTGGTTGTGGTCCTTGGCCAGGATATCCAGACTGAGGTTGCATCCCNGCATAGGCATTGGTGGACCTGGTTGTTGATATGCCCCTGGCCCAAGTTGTGGTTGTGGTCCTTGGCCAGGATATCCAGACTGAGGTTGCATCCCTTGTCCCTGGTTTGGCCCTCCTCCTCCAGCCAGTCGACAAGCTTCAGCGTTTATAAACATATCAGGCATAATTTCCAAAGGACTGGGTCTATCAATTTGAGCAAGGTTTGGATCCATGATGGAACAACCGGACACGGCATAGTACCAGGCCTTAAGATTAATGTCTTGGTTATGGCGGAGCTCAAAGGCACTGTTAATACGATCCTCTGTATTGTTAAATGCTGAAAGTTAAAGAGTCATTAAAAATTAATGCGTCATTCACTTTTAGAGTGATCCATGATGGAACAACCGGACACGGCATAGTACCAGGCCTTGAGATTAATGTCTTGGTTATGGCGGAGCTCAAAGGCACTGTTAATACGATCCTCTGTGTTGTTGAAAGCTAAAATTTAAAGAGTCATTAAAAATTAACGCGTCATTCATTCACTTTTTAGAGTTTGAGTTTGACTCACACATGATAATAGCCTTGACACCCTCAATGGCTCGTTGATGTTGAGGATTCATGGAATAGAAGAAAGAGTTGCGGTTGCAGGATTTTGTAATCTGACTCAGATCGGGTAAATTGAGTATTCGTGATGGGAGTTCATCGTGTGATTTTTCTGGATGGAACAAATCCTTGTACAATTGCCTCAAGGACTTTCTTATATTTAGTCGACCATTGCCACCTCCAGCCATGCCTTGGAACAATCCTCCGAATCCATTTCCTCCCTGTGGCTGCGGCTGTTGCGGTTGAAAAGGTCCTCCAGGTCCGAAATAACTGAAAATAAATTAAATTGCATAAAATCTAAATAAAAAATAAACTCGGGTCAGCCAAATGCTTACCCTGGTCCACCCGATCCGGGAGCTGGATTTCCAAAACCAGACCCTCCTTGATTACTTCCAGGAGCGGGAGAATATTGTGGACTCGGTCCTCCATCAATCTGAGGAAAGTAGAATACGCTAAAGACAATCAACAAGGCAGAAATTCTTGGATCCATTTCTTTTCTTTGGGAGTCGAGGAGTGCTCGACTCGGTTGTCAAATACGAAAAGAACGAAGATACTGACCAAATGAGCAATCCAGCTTTATGAGCTAAGGCAATGCTAGGACTTTTATGAAAGTTAAACGAGTACGTAAGAAAATTATATGAGTATGAGAACCAGCGTCAAGGAAATAATTATTTTCGAATCCATGGTACAGCGTACGAAGTATGACGCGCCTGAAAAAAGTGCTAGGCTAATTAAACTGAGGGATGATTAAGAGTTTAGAGCATTCTAAAAGGGAAAGTAACATGCGAAAATAAATTTAACGACAATGATTCAACACACAAATTCTTTAATCGTGGAAGGACAACTCTGTTTTATGATGAATAACGCATTAAATTGGAATTTATTGGTTATTTTTACTCACAGTCAGAACTTCATCATTTGAAGGTGACTAAGGCTTTAATCAGTTCATGTCAACCAGAGCAACCTTAAAATTTCTTTAAAATATTTTAAAAAAATTTTTTTTATCAGTTTCTGGGAGAAGACTTTTCTTGCAACTTTTCTTAAAATGAACAAAGTATGGATGAATATTTAAAATTTGAACTGGCAGTTGCGCTTTGATTCAACTCGTTAATAATTTACTCAAACTAGAAGCAGATTTATAGAATCTTTGCAAATATTAAGTATTTAATCGTGCACTGTGTACAGACTGAATAACACACTAGGCAGAACTGGAATAATTATCATTGACAAACAAAAACACATGGACACGGAGTCACAAAGAAGATTCATTGGTGACGCTAAGAGTTTGAGTACTAGTTTGGTTTAATAGATTATAATTCAATACAATAGGCACCTTCCATGCATCCAAGTGACAAATAGGGAATCTGTGACAATTCATGGAAACTGCCTTGAAGCTAATGTATTTTATTAACTTTGAGACGAGCGAAGAACAGGTATTTTCCCTTAAACTCATCTGTACAAAATATTTTACGGACTGAAGCTAAGATTGCTTAAATTGAGACAAATGAAAAAAGTTATTCTAATTTGTCAGATTCATGAACTTGAAGTTAATGTCCAATCGTTGAGTAAGCAGCTGAAAAAAGTTGAATGGACAAAACTATCGTTTCAATTCCAGTATTTCCACTATTTCGGATCAATTTAAATGGGCTTCGACTCCACATTTCAGCCGCAAGATTTTTGTTAACACAATACTAATTTGTTAACTAGTTTATCATAGATTACTCCATTTGAGCAAATGAGTTTTGAGTTGTATTCAGACATTTTCTGAGACAGTTAAATTGAAGAAGTAAATTTTAAGCAGATAAAAAGTGCGGATAAAATTAATGCAGTCAGCGGACAATGCAATGCAAGGCTCTTTCTTGGTATAAAGAAATTCAACTTTCTCGCCCGGACCCGGAGAAATTCCGTTTTGTTACTAGAGGTGTCAGGCTGTACGATGGAATTTTATTCCCACCAAATGGAAGAACTAGGTTGAGGTTTAGTTTTCCCAATTTGTGCTTTGTAGCTTAAACAACAATTGGAATTTTAGTAAAAATGTCTATTACGAGTTA
This sequence comes from Thalassaphorura encarpata, assembly GCA_009869925.1. Classification (NCBI taxonomy): domain Eukaryota; kingdom Metazoa; phylum Arthropoda; class Collembola; order Poduromorpha; family Onychiuridae; genus Thalassaphorura; species Thalassaphorura encarpata. The sequence goes on along the minus strand of WJEZ01002466.1, from coordinate 5,010 downwards.
ACCCATTAGAGAGATAGCCTCGTTTCCTTCATTTAAGATCAGTATGTTTTTATCCATTAGATAATTTATTCCTGTCAGAGGACTTTTGACCCATTAATTCTCGAACGTCATGAAATTATGTAGTCACGATCACGAATTGTCTGCTCCGCTCTTGTCAGCAATACTTTCAATAAATTTAGCGTATGTTGTTGATTCTTATTACGATTTGACAAAAGTAATTTTACTGCAATTCAAACGCCTTTCTACAAACTAGATGCTCTACCACCAGAATCACATTTTCTTCCTTTATATTTTTGAAGGAATTTTCACTCATTGCAATGCGAAAACATTTTAAGACATTTTACTCGGGTCGTAAAGCGACAGCCTTATTGCCTCCTTATCAGTTGGAAGGATTTACATCTTGTAATTTGGAATCAAGTAGTTTAATGTGCCAATATTGGGGACTGGAATTCGCAAAAAAGGACATTTATTCCATTCTTCCTCTCTAAAACGCAATACGAGCAAATACTTTGCAATGCAATGCAGGAATGGACAAGTTTGTTCTTGTAGTGTGCAGACAGACATTTTATTCGAACAAATAGCTTCCAAATGTTGATATTAGCCTTTTAGCACAGAAAATGTTCCAAAGATTCCACAGACTGTTTAGGCCGGGGTTGGGTTAGTCTAATATTTTCTCCGGATTCGCTCAGCTGAAAAATACTGAGGAAACCCCTCCGAATAAAATTTCTAGTTGAATATTGTGCAAAAGACATGCAAAATGACATCCTAGGCTACCCGCATGTTTCTTGCTTTGCTATGTACAAGGTATATTTCTGTGATGCTACCTGAACTATTAGGTCATTATAGATACAAATTTCTAAAGGTCATATTTTGCTAGGCTTAAATTATTCGTATTCCGCAAGTCAATATATCAACGGTCAATACGAAATACTAGACGATGGTTGCTCTGGCCAAGTTTAATCTTCGTAGCCATAATTCCCCTTCCCTTGTCCCCAAAGGTTTTTTACGGGCAGAAAACTTGCCATTCAGACGGAAGTTTTGGTGGCTCAAGTGCCGCGTCAGGAATTTTAAGTTCGTTCAACTCCACATTGAGAAGTTTTTCTCTTCTTTTATAGTTTGCATTATTTCATACTCTCTCTCTCTCTTTTCGCGTAGGAGGGGAGAAATTGTAGAAGTTCTTTTTTTACTGGCAATTGGGAGTAATCCGGGAGGTCGTTACAAAGTAATTTCCTTGTTGGCAAAAAGGATGAAAGAAAATGTCCATTGGCTAGAGGCCCAGGCCCAGGCCTATAATGTCTAGGCTATAATTTGATCATGTCATCTCATCAGTAAGTAATCTGTTGACACAATACAATACGTTTTAGTGCAAAAGATACACACAATTAATCTAGGAACAAAAGACAATTCAGGGTAGCATAGCCTAGTACCAGCCAAGTCAGTTCAATCCGAGTTTATTACAAATGCCCGGTTTTTACGATGGGAGAGAAATACGTCATGTTCCGGTACTCAAAGCATTTATGACAGTTTGAGGACAAAGGGCACAGACAAGTCAGAGTCAGTCATCCCATCAACTCAACTGCCGTGCCGTGCCCTACCGTGCGTGCCTAGCGGAACCGGACGAGTGTCGTCAGTTAAATAGATACTCAGCAAATATATATTTGTGCATCTCTTCCGTCACTTTTGCTGAGGATGGGAAATTCATTGCGGATGCGGAACATTAGGTCAAATCCTTACAACTTGGCATTCCCAAGTACAAAAGCATAAACTTCGTTTCGTCCGTTCCTTTTTTAGTCCAGGAGAGGCAAGACTTGATAGGTACTCTTATCCACATTTCTACATATAGACATTTCTTCATGGTTCCAGAATTTAGCGTAGAGTTTAACATTACCAGACAGCTAAGACATCTATAAGCAAATTCTATTAAGATATCGTGTAATATTAAAATTTAAAAGTCGCTTGTATTTAGAAAAAAAGTTTGTTTTAACAAGTGTAAAATACACATGAAAGGATTCAATGCATGAATATAGACTGTACAAACTGTGACATATGGAATCTGAACTGTAGGAAAACGAATGTAAAAAAAAGAAGCAACATTTCAAAAACATGTTTCTTCATATTTTAGTATCAAAGAAGGTCTTGGGAATCTTGGGTCTTGGTCTTGGGAGTCTTGGGAAATTAAAATTAAAAATTCATAAAATTTGCAGAAAAATCATGCGAAGAGAATTGCAATATCAGTTTTTTTTTTAAATTCTGGTCCAAACTAAAGTTATTTGGAATTTACGGTTACTTTTGACCCACACTTTGTATATACGAATCAAAATCTAAAAGGAATCATATACGATAACAGGCCATCCCATGCCTTTAACCAAAACTCATACAGCTAAGAATGAATTCTTAATTCAAATAACCTTAGGTAATAATCAATAATAATTTAAAAGGACGACTATACAACAAGTATCATTTACATTTCATTAAGGCAAGGGCAGGGGTTTGGTTACAACATTTTAGATTGGAATAACATGTTCTTGTTAGCGTCTATATTAAGTTTGATGATTCTCTTGATAAATTCAAAGTTGATGTTACTCATTTCAGGAGAAAATATTGAAACAAATCCTAAAAAGTTTACAAAAATTCTTTCACGTGTGGCACAGTACTTGTTATTATTTTAATACGAATAAGCGAATCAATGGAAATCTTCACGTTAGTTATAAAATCTATTTAAATTCGCTATACTTGATAAACCACCAAAGTTCCTGCATCTTGTTGTGTTGAGACAAATTTTTGAAATTTGGTTTTTCTAAACAATTTCTAGTTTTGGAAGATGAAGGTGTCGAATACGAATGGAATAAAAATGTATGAAAAAACTTTCTTGATTCGTTTGAGAGAAGAAAAAAGGAAGGTGTTGGGGGAAATTGGTTTTATACTCTACTTTCCTTCCTGCATCAACGCCATCGCCTTCGCCAGACTTTGGAATTGGAAGTCCAGTTGATTTAGTGAAACCTCATTGATACTTTTGTGGAAAACCTAATTCTTTATGTAGGAGGAATCACGCGTGAGTGATTAGATTAGTGATGTTCTAGTCGGGCATCCCTTGACTACAGCGACGACAGCACAGCGTCCAGAATACAAAATCAAGCTCAAATTCAAAGGACTACAGTAGATTTGGATTGAGGTTCATTTAATACAACATCCAGCACAGAGAAGCAAGAGCAAGAACGAGGTTCGAGAGTCAATTGAACCTGGAATCGACCGACGGACTGTGAAATGAAATGAAATGTATTTTCTTTAGGATTTCCAAGTTTAAGATTCTGACAAGGACTCAGGGCAGGCTCATGTATTACCTTTCTTTCTTTCTTGTCTTGGTGGACTTGGCTTTTTTTGGCTCTATTCCTAACTTTTTGGATCTCGTCGTCCTGTCCAAGTCCAACATTGAATTAGCTGTTCCTTCTTCTACTTCTTTAGTTTTCTTTCTTTTGCTCTTTCTCTGCCTGTACAGTAGAGTAATGAATAGTGTTTTATTCTTTAGGGACTTGGCTACAGAATATATGAATGATTGAAAGAAAATGAGCCAACTCATTCCTGGCCCTGGCCTTTCTTAGTTAGTTAGAAATTCTAGGATACGTATGGAAATAAATTCTACTATTATACCCATTATCTTTATTGCCTCATTTTATAATGGCGGGTCTGATCTTCTAATAAAAAATCTATCGTAGTGCCATGCCACGTCTAATTTTTAACTTTTCATTACTTTCCCATGTTATTGTATCAGCTGCTATTGTTGTGAGGATAATGAATAGTGTTTTATTCTTTAGGGACTTGGCTACAGAATATATGAATGATTGAAAGAAAATGAGCCAACTCATTCCTGGCCTTGGCTTTTCTTAGTTAGTTAGAAATTCTAGGATCCGTATGGAAATAAATTCTACTATTATACCCATTATCTTTATTGCTTCATTTTATCTTCTAATAAAGAATCTAACGTAGTGCCATGCCTAATTTTTAACTTTTCATTACTTTCCCATGTTATTGTATCAGCTGCTATTGTTGTGAGGAACTTCAATTAAAAACCAATAAAATTTTCTAAATTTGAACAAGTCAAATGCAGGGGCAAGGGAAATAAGCCTTCCATTGGCAGTGGCTGTGCCTATGCCTATGCCTATATCCTCAAATCCAAAAGCAAAAGCAAAACTGATGAGGAAAGATATGGACGGAGTGTTTAAAGGGATGACAAATTGCGTCTATTCACGAAAGGCGAAGGAATTGAATGGGACAACAAAAGGATGGAAATTGTATTATCTCCTTTTGGCAAAGAAACTAGGACCGGAAAACTAATCCGATGAAAGGAACTCTTTTCAGAAAGGCAATGCAAGGCAAGGGCTAGGCTAGGCTTGGCTTGTGGTTTTGTCTCCTCACTTCCACTTTCCTCACATTCCTTATTCATAATGGATTACTAAACTTAAAATTACTCTAGCCAGCCAAGGTTCCTCTTTCCCCGTTTATCAATCAATTTTGCATTTGGCCTGCCTGCCTGGCGTGTCTTCTCCAGCCAATTTTCCTTTTCCCTTTGGCCTCATTCCAGTCGCGTGTGGCTAAAGATAAAGGAAGAAGTTAGAGTTAACCGATCAAATTAAAATGGCATAGATATGCAATGCAATCTCATCTAATCGACGGAGATATCGAATGTAAGGTGGTCTCGTCTAATTTGATCCTTAGCCCTTCAAATTTTAAAATTTTTATAATCAACTTTCTTGTCATGTAAAACATTGAGAATTTGTTAAATTTTAGCAAAATGAAATAATAAGTTAAACTTATGTGTTGTTGATGAACAAACGAAAAAAAAACCGTGATTTTATGAGCCAATATCAAAGGTACGTGCACCCCGTGAAAACATTTTCTCAAAATTCTCTCGCAAGGAAAAAGAAACACTAAAAATGCAAGCGCGTACGAGTGAGAGATCGATCTTTGTAAAATTGAACTTGAATAGAGACATTATTACTTCACCCTTCAAGA
>WJEZ01002465.1:0-13424 GCA_009869925.1 Thalassaphorura encarpata | reverse complement strand
CCGTGAGATTGGTTTGACGGTGGGTTTCATCACGGAGACATGGAAGGTAAAATACTTTGTTGCTTGGAAACTTGTGTCATCACAAATGACAAATTGGCTTCATCTTTTCTCTTCCGCTCCTCTTCGTCTAATCCATTTTATCATCTTGGCTCTGTATTTGGCAGTTTCCAACCTTTCCTCAAAATGTTTCCTCTAAACCGAGCAAAAGGAAAGTCAAAGAGAAAGCCAAAGCCAAAGTCATCATCTTACTAAGGACATAAAACATTTTCTCTTAAGCTTAAGATCCCGTCGGAAGTTCTTTACAAAAATTTTCATTGAAATTTAATCCTACGACAAAGCGACAGATCCATGTGTTGTGCACGTGTTTAAGTTTTACAAAAAAGTTACTACGTATTGAACTGAACTAGATTTTTTAGCTTTAGCCTTAGTGAGCCAAATCTTTACGAATGGATGGGAATTCTAAAAACGGATTAGAAAATGAAGAAAAATTTGAATCGAGGAAAGATCGGACTCAATCCCTCGGCCCAGTCCACGTTCACGTTTCAAAATCTCCAAAACTTCATGAATGCCGGAGACAATCTACTTTTTGTGATATGCTCTCCAGTGCTTTTAGCCAGGATTCGAGGTACGGAATAAAATGAAGAATAGACGGAAATCTAATCTCTTTTTTTTACGTGTTGTACTGTGTAATAAAATTTAAGAGAAGAGGAGAGACAAGGGCGAAGACCGTCTAATTTATACTTTGTGCCTTTGCATATGTAATCCTAGAATATTCATCCTATCCTTCCACGGATACAAAAGATACGCGAAAGCGAAAGCCTCGTTCTCATTTTACTTTCTATTCGATGTGGGATGTGGGAACCACAGATTTTGTAACTGAGAAACCCATGAATTAATGCCCAGTATCAAGTTTAATATCAAAAATATACGGCCAAAATTGGTCGATTTTTAGAATTTTCAAGTACTAAATGAATGTATCAGAAATTCCTGCTTTTGATGTTTAATTCAAGCCAAAATCCATCATTCGATTAAAAACATGTTGACATCAATATTTACTACAATTTGCTCATCATTATTGATGTTCAAGGGGTCATAAACTTGAAGATTGAGCTAGTATTCCTAATATGAGGATCGTGACCTTAAAAATATGTTGACATGAAGTTGTCACGCGTATACATTTTGTGTATAAATTAATTAGGAAGCGAGTATCAAAGAGAAAATCCAGTGAAAGTGAGAATGGATTTTCAGGGCTCATACATAACAATGCCAAGACCAGATTATCTCAAGCCTTTGATCTGAACTTGTTTTCAATTTCAAGGACAGCACTGGCACCTGTTGCGTAGGAGTGAGACGAGTCCATTGTCAAATTCGGGTTAAAATTCATAACAAAAGTGAAAGTTGGCTTTTGTCACTCGTTACTCATTTAAGTCCTGGTCCACTCATATTGCAAACTCCAAGTCCAAACTCACCTAATGTACGTAGTTTTTTATTTAGGTTAAATGAAGAAAAAGCAGCGGAATTGGAATCTCGTCTTAAGAACCTTGTGTCCGCCTTTTCCATTCGAGTGAAGAAAACAAAGGAAGAAATAGTAAGGCCTCCCACACCATCTTCAGAGGAATCAGATTCAGGTCAGAGGTCAAGTTGATGCTAACTAGAGTAGAAAAATGCAGATAATATTTAATTAAATAATGTTTAAATGATCTTACCCAATAAAAACCCATTTGAAAAATTATTTGATCATGCACTGAGAAATACATCAGCAAAAAGTTTGTTGATTCTATCAATTGTTAGGGTTTCATCTAGTTTTACTGAAGCAAAATGATCTTGTTGAATCTCCTCTAAACTTTTCTAGACATTTCTGCTGCATCTGAAGCGAATTTGAATGATCGTCTTAAGGCGTTGGCTCCAGATGCATCTTCTGAAACATCTCGTCAACAAACCAAGAGCCCTGCACTCTCCGTCATTTCTGGACAAATCCTTCGGGGAATTTGGAATGCACTACGAAAAGTTTTTAAATTCATTCGTTGTGACTATGTCCTTGATCCACAAAGTAAAACAAAACAAAAAACTTGGCTTTTTATTGCAGAAGCAGAACAGAAAAGTCTGTTTAAGTTGTTGAAATTATATTAATGCTTGCTTTGATTTTGGTGTACGTCTAGGCAATTTGTACATCTGTTGGTTAACTATCGTTTCACTTTGGTTCGTTTATAATGCATGGGTCATTCCTCTGAGAGCTGTATTCCCATATCAAACTGATGAAAATCAACCCTCTTGGACCATAGCGGATTTCGCAGCAGATACTGTGTACCTGATCGACATGATCGTTTTCAAAAGTCATGCAAAGTTTATTCAGCAAGGGTTCTGGGTTAAAGAGGCTAGGGAAACTCTCAAGTTTTACTTCTTCTCGAGAAAGTTTGTCGTAAGTTAGAAGTCAAAATTACTGTAAACTGCCCAAACAAAAGTTATGCATAATTTTAGAAAGATTGACAAAAGCCAAGGAGACTTGAACCTAAAACTTTTGTCTCATTTTGTGCAGATTGATGCAATTTCGCTTCTGCCTGTGGACATATTTTTTACGCTCTATTATGTCAACATGCCTTGGCTAAGGTTACCGAGATTGTTCAAGGTAATCGGAATTTTTTAATAGATAAATTGGATCTTGAGCGTGGGATTGTCAGACAAAGCTTACTTACGCCGGATAAATTAATTAGGTGACCACATTCTGGGAATTATTTCAAATCCTGGACAACGTGTTAGCATCTCCACATGCTGCCAGAATAGCCAGAACTCTTATCCATATGCTCTACATGATTCATCTCAATGCATCGGCATACTACGCTTTGTCTAGATGGGAAGGAATCAATGCTACGGATTGGACGTTTGACGGGGAAGGAAATGCGTAAAATTAATTTATTCATGAAACATTCCTGTCACTCATGATCATAATAATCTGTATAAATAGTCCAGTACCAGTACCATATTATTATGTCTAAAAAGTTTTTAACTGTTAAAATCTAGCTACGTTCGCTGCTTTTACTTTGCAACAAAAACCGCAACTTCAATTGGGAAGAACCCAAGACCCTCGAATGAAATTGAGTATGTGTTTATGACATGTGCTTGGTTGAGTGGAGTATTTGTCTTTGCCGTGTTAATTGGACAGGTGAACAAAAACAAAGCCCACACAAACACATACACACCCAAAATCTAACCACAGACGAGACAGCACGGCATGACATGAGACTAAAACTTTGAGGAAAATGAAATGAAATGAAACAAACATCAGTTCCCTTTAATTTCATTCTGTCAAATTAAAATGAAATTATGAAATAGAATTTAACAGTAGAGGAATTAAAGCAAAATTATGAGTATTTGAATGAGAATTCATTGCAGTGCATGTAATGAGAATTCAGAATCCAAATTCTATGTATCTAATTTAAAGTTATTCAAATCCATACAAGTGTTTTTGAAATTGAGCCTATTCATGTCATGTAAAGTGAGAATGTTAGCCCTTTCAACTGTTATTTCGCCTCCCGTCCCATTAAATTGAGTAATGAAAATGAAAGGAGAAAGGGAAAATGGGATTTGTGACTACTACTAAGCTTTTCATTTTCCTCAGAAGTGTAAATGAATGAAACAGTGAACCCAAATTTTGTAATTCCTTCTAATTAATAGATCCGAGACATTGTGGCTACAGCTACAAAGGGACAAACCGAGTATAGACAAGTGTGCTATGCTACTGACAGTTATTTGCATCGCTTTGATGTTCCATCCCACCTTCAACATCGTGTCAAATCATGGCTTAGCTATACGTGGGAACAGCAGAAAACATTGGGTGGGTAAATGAACACTTATCAAATTTAATTAGTAAAATAAATCCGAACTTTGAACATGAAAATCGGATTAGTACGTAGTTTCTCAAATTCTGTTATTGATTCTTAAGATGCTCTGCTTTGCGTAGGCAAAATTTTGAGAGATCATATTTGCTATAGACTTAAAATGATTAATAGATGAAGGAAAAATCCTGGCACAGCTACCACAGAAAATGCAAGCGGACATTGCCCTCCATGTCCACATTGACACTTTGAGTAAAGTAAAACTCTTTCAAAACTGCGAAGTGGCTTTTCTAAGAGATTTGGTCGTCAAGCTCCGTTCTATCATTTTTCTTCCGGGAGATTTTGTGTGTAAGAAGGTAAGGCAGAAGTAATTCCTATAATAGAAATAGAATAGAATCAATGTTTGCGTCTGAACCGCAGTCTGGTTCTCCTAATCAATGTCCCGTTATTTTCTACACGTTAAGTAACATTAGTTTATTTAAAACTCATGACAGAAGGCTTTTTTGGGATTTTATAAGCAATCCCATGAATTCTTCATTTCCGGACTTGGTTAAAAACTTTATATGAAATGAAAATGTTAACTTTGTTGATTTGACTTTCCCAAGGGAGAAATTGGGAGAGAAATGTACATTGTGAAAACAGGGAAAGTCCATGTGGTTGGTGGTGCTTCCGGAACGGACATTTTGGTTACCCTACAGGAAGGAGCTGTATTTGGTGAAATTGCCCTCTTGGCCATTGGAGGGATAAACAAACGAACGGCGGATGTGAGGTAATCACAAACACACACACACGTGTAGTAGAATCTGCCATTACAAAATTAATTAAAAACAGAGAAATTTCATTTTATTTGTAAACTCTGTCCTCACACTTTTGCACTGCCTGCACGGAGGGATGCCAACTTAATTAAATAAAATAAGTTCGTGATGCATTCTGACAAAAAGTTTGAATACCAGAAAAATTCGCTTTGAAAATTGTAAAAACTTCAGATGAAGTGAATTCATGGATGCAGTAAAAGTTACGCTATGAATTTCAGATCTGCTGGCTTTTCAAATCTTTTCGTCTTGAGCAAAGTGGATTTGAATGAAGCAATCAAGGACTACCCACAGGCACAAGCGAGTCTCCAGAAAAAAGCAAAGTAAGTAAGGACTTTCGTATTCATTCCTAGTATTAACACGTGCCCGTATCCTGAGTTTTGGTAAGAGATATTAAAATGAGATTCAAACCAGTCACTCATTTCAATCAAATCGGTACATTTTTCCAAGGAACGCTTGGGGGATAATTTAATGCGAAGGCGGACTAACGCGTATTAAAAATAATTAATAAATAGTTCCATTTCCTGTTGAATCTCACCAGATGTTTGTTTACTCAAAAGTTATTCTACTGATGGCAATTTGTTCTAAGTTTCTACTGATGTGATTTATTACAATTTACAACATAACCCTTCTGAACCTGAAGGATAATAATTATGACCTTGTAATTTTAATCTGCGACGTAATTTATATTTTTCACTGTTTAACTTACATAGCAATCTTATGACATAAATGGTAAATAGTGACAGTAGTTTTAATTAAGGAACGAGAGTATGTCTTGAGCCTCACAAGAAACTGTCATATTAATTGTCAACTTGTGTAAATCTTAGAAAATTAATCCGAGAGCAAGCAATGAAGCAAAAGGCACAAGAAAAGTTGGAAGCAGAAATCTCAGCAGCAACTTCTCATCGATCCTCCTTGACAGATCTTGGTTCGGATAAATTAATCATAAAAAATAAACCGCCTCCTCCCAGAATCCTCAGCATTCTCTTGAAAGTAAGCAAAACTTATTCGGAAATGTCATTTTATTCGTAATAAACAAGAGGTTAGCATTTTCAGATCAAGTCGAATGTAAAAAATAAATAAAACATCAGATAGGAAATGATATTGGCTGATCTTGTAAGATTTTTTTCATTTTGAAAAAAATCCTAGACTTTAAAATAAAGTTCAGACATGCAAAAGACCATTAATCCAGCTCGTATCCATGAGATTGATTGAATTCCTCCGATCCGACATGTAAAATGAAAGGAAAGGCAACCATGCATGCACTTTGCTAAGAATAAAAAATATCTCCGGTCACTAATAATATTTCTTTTGCGCCAAGCCAAGTTACGTAGGCACACGCACATGCACAGAGTAAGCTTAAGCAAGCACTGACATTTATTTTTGGAATTTTGTTTCCTTTCCTTCCAGGCTATACCTAAAAGTTCCAAGACAGCTCAGTACATAAAATATGGATCGAAAGCTAGCTCTGCTACATCCATCTTTCCACCGTTGGCTAGCTACCCGCCAAGTCCATTCCTTCCTCCTGGACACCTCGGAGACTCATTGTCTTACAAGTCAGACTCCCTGGACTCGGATGAGTTTTTCCCTTCACTTCCAGAAGTTCAGAATCTTGGAAATAATAGTTCGACTATGCCAGCTCTTGCGCTCACCCCACAGAGTATGAGCAATAGCTCTAATAATAAAAGTCCTGAAGATCCAGACGAATATCTTGAAGGACCAAGACTAAGGGCAAGTCTGACGTTGACATTGACATCTCCTGATGAGCACGAGCAGCCAATAATACCTGGAACTGAAGTTAGATTCAAAGAACTAGAACTAGAAACTCAAGAAACAATGAGTTTTCCAAAAGATGAAGAGTCAAGAGAACAAGAACAAGAACCAGGAACATNCAAGTCTGACGTTGACATTGACATCTCCTGATGAGCACGAGCAGCCAATAATACCTGGAACTGAAGTTAGATTCAAAGAACAAGAACTAGAAACTCAAGAAACAATGAGTTTTCCAAAAGATGAAGAGTCAAGAGAACAAGAACAAGAACCAGGAACATCGGCATCTGCAGCAGCTATGATTGACAGGGAAGGAAAAGGAAATGAAAAAGTTGATGAGCCAGAGTCAGGGATGTTGGGACAGGCTGCTTCTGTTTTGGCATTTTCATCCAGATGGAAAAAGGTGTCAGGACTCAAGAGACAGTTTAGTTTGGATGGAGATGGGGACGATGGACATCATCAGGGTGACAGACCACCTGATGATTCTGATTCGGATCCTGATGAAACTAAGGAATAAAATTCACACCTGTACTAGTAGTGTGTGACTTCAAGGTGTTTAGCTTACTAGCTGAAAGTTGTATCAGAAATTGGAAACTCTGCATAGAATATTATAGTTGCTTCAAAGGCTTCATGTAGATTTTTGAAATATCTAGAATTAGCTTGCTGATTAATTTGTGAAAAGAGTGATAACGCCAAAGGTCAAGTAGCATTGCCTCCTTCAAGTTGTCACTAAGGCTTCCAATAAAGAAATGCTTGTTCATTTTGCATAGTTCTTTTTTCTTTTCTAAGCATTAATCGATCGATCCAATGAGAATATTACGAAATAATTGTAATGAAGTTATCCTCCTGAGAACACGGCAAATTGCGTTAATCTTTTAGTTCCTCTTAATTCACTTGTATGAAGAACTTGAATGAAGGACGGAACTTGACTTTCCTTCCGGTTTGACTCCAAATCGATCTCGTAAAATGCAAGGCAATGGAATGGAATTCCTGTGTTGTACAATTCGTCCTTGCCCTTTGGATAAAAGATGAAAGGAGAATTTCCCATGCGGGTGCTGAGTGAGCCAATTTACTTTGTCATGGAAGGATGAACTCAATTCAACTACTTGCTTTTCTACAACTTACTTTCCCCACAGAATGCAGAATCCATGTGAAACTTATCTTTCAGAATAAATTATGTACAGTTCAGCTCTGCATTATAAATGCCCGTGCATCAATCACTCACCTGTACAAAATGTAATGCAGTTCTGCATTTTTTCAAGACATGACGACATGAGTGAAATGCAAAGGGAACCCAAGGGAGATGGAAATATTTGATTGTAATGTACGTGTGTACAAGTTCAATGGATGTACGATAAGCAACTTCAGAAAAGTGGATCCGTATCTTACAAACTTTTGATGGTTCTTTGAGTGTCTTTGCTTTCAATAGAAATTGTCGATGCTATTACGTAGAAATAAGAAAACTTAAATTCTTCTTCGTAGGTATTCACTGATTAGATAAACTCAAGTTTTACCAAGACAAAATGAAAAATGCATTCTTTCTAAACTTTAACAGGACAAATTATCTTAGTTACCTGAGTTCACAGAAGGAAAATTCAGGAGACAGTAACAAAAAATTAATTCTCAAAGGACAACAGATTTATTTGTTAAAGTCAGTGGTAAAGCAATTTTTTTGGCTCAACATTTCAAACAAGATTTTCTGCAATACATTCCCATGTATTCCGGATGCTCTTCACATGCTCCTTCCTCAGCCCATGTCTCACAATTTGCGTGCGTATCCTCGCAAAGATCATCTTGTATTTACACAAAAGGAACAACTAGAATGATAAGTACGATTTTAGAGAGTTTTATGCATACCACATTTCCCACAGGCCTTCCGACAGTTGACCTTGACCCAAACATTTGTTTCACAAGTTGATTTGAACGTGGCGAATGTAGTACAATTAGCATGGAGGTTTTGGCAAATATCTAACAAATAATTCGGGTCGTTGAAAAGAGAATCTAAGAATGGCTGGAGGTATTGACCAAATGTCAACTAATTACCGAATTGATCCCAAGGAATTTCCGGATCTCGAAGGATTTTAGGTCTCATCTTTTCGGGTTTGGGACATTTGTACATCAAATTGATTTTTGCTATGTCCGTCTAGAAGATTATAAAACATTTAGAGGAATATTGAGATTATTTTAGAGCATTTAACTCGATATGCTATTTTACTTTGGAAAGGACTTTTGCGAGCCCCATCTTCTCATTCGGTACTTTCGGCCGCATTACAACTAATTTCCCATATGATTTTGAAAATGCAAACTTATCATAATGCATGATGGAATCTGTGTCATATTTTTGCCCGTACGAATGGACTTCCGAGGATTTCATTTTATCAAAATTGAATCGGTTCTCTGTTTATGTTAATAAAATTAATTTTGACTCATTGATTATATATCTCAAGTCAATTCCCTACCTGGTATCACGTTATCCAAATACACATGAATGTAATTATCACGATCAGGACGATTTTGTTCTAAGAATTCAAATATTCAGCAAATTTTAAGGCAAAGACATTTTCAGGAGTAGTTCAGACGAATTATATGTAAAACCAACCGTGCCAGAATCCAACAGCATGATTTAATTCGTGAATTGCAATATCCACATAGTCGCAATCTTTGCCCAGAGATACAGTTTGTTCACCTCCAACTCTGCCAGCATCACTAGAAATCAGAATGAGGGACAGAAAGACCCTTAATTAGTAATTCCTGCAAATTTACTAATTTCCTCATTACCTGTCGCACCCTTCCCCGTAAACGATGTAAATGTAATCCTTTTGACTTACTCTTGGGATGAAGCGAATACAAGTTGACTCGTGAAAATCTTCAAATGCTTTCAAAATGAACATTCGCTTTTCTCCTTCTAATTCATTATACAAATTAACACTAAAAAATTGTTTTGCACTATTTATCACGCACGACTTTACCGAATCTTGTAGAAATGACGTAAGGAATAATGACATAGTTTCCGACTTTTGGCCATCGGAAGTGCGATTGGATGAGACCGTTCCGTGCATAGAAATTTATATTTAACGTTTCTTTGTAATAAACTTCTGAGCCATGTGTTCGCTGGTCATCACCTGAACAATTATTATTATTTCTAGGATTAATCAGATAAACGAAGAATAGAAAAAGTACCAATATTTTTAACTGCTTCAAAGTCCGCTGGATTAAAAGGTTCTCCCGGAAGATTATAATTGTAATCGGTCAACTCAAGGTTTTCCTGGTATCACGTTGAAGATAGAAATAAATCTAGAGCATGATTTAACAGTCTCTACAATAAAACGATTCGAAGTACAATTACCTCTGTTTTAAATTCCTCTTCCAATGAATTTCTCGGTATTTCTCTGCCCATGCAATAATGTACTAGAACTAATTGCAGACAAATTATAAAAATTGAATTCATAGCTATACTGCGCTGACACAAAAATTAAGTAATAACTCTTCTCTCTTGTACTGAATTGTTGCTAGAATTTGTATAATGCAAAAGCCGATGACACTTCTCTGACTTAGTTTCACTTGATTGAGTGAACTAGTTGTTTTCACACAATAGAAAATAGAATACATTCCCATTCAAGCAACAACTGAACTTAGCCGAGTTCTGAATCTGTCAATCATTTTATTATGTTTCTTAGGTCTGCACTTCTATCCAATTACAAACAGTAGTTGAATGTTATATTCCTGAGTAATAAAAAGTGAGAAATGTATATCATAAAATGAAGACTTTATTAATGTATTAACATTACCAATACATAATTTTTAGTCTTAAGAGACACCAACATCTACTTGTAGTATATTCTATAAATGCAACTTCAGATCAAAATTTCTTATTAATTTACATAACTTCGTCTAATTAATGTAATTACATAATTTAATTACGCTGTACATTTTTCACATCCTTTACAATTAAGACTAATTAGCGCTAAAAACTATTGCGCCTGCACAAATTCCACCGATAATTTGTGATTACTTTTGACTGATTTCATATAAAGGTTTCAAGCGCTTGAACTTTTTTACCTGGTTTTAAATGTAGTTACTGGAAGTTGAATTTTGAGATGAAGTTAGCAAAAAGTTAATAAAATTTCAAGCTAAGAAAATAATAAAAATCGAAACTGTTGGGAAGACAAAGTTAACATTCAAATAAAATTTTGTATGAGGAAATTATGGAAATAAGACAAGATCTTATGGTGTATGGTGAGTTTGTATCCGACAAAAGTCTATCTACACAAATCTTTGCCCGCACACACATCTCAACAGCTCGGCCCATTTAAATGTGATGATGATAATATTTGAAAACAAATATCCGACAGACATAACATTGATGTGAATGTCTTTCGTGAGAAATTCTGCCCAATATGTAATGAACACTTTGATATTCGTCACTACTTGTTCACAAATTATCAGAAGTATCGTGTAAATATATACATATATATATAATTTATCGGGACCACGAATCAGGCAAATGCCACTCAGTACAAACTTTGAATTACATTTGCAAACGGCCATATGTCGTAATCTCATCAAGATTAGTGCTGACCTGGGAGCTAAAGAATATAATGATAATGATATAAAGATAATAGAATAGATAATATATAATAGATAGAATATAAGATAATGATAGAGTTTTCCCCTAATGCTCAAATTTCTTGCAACATCTTGCAAGGTGTATATGTTAATCGTAAAACTAGTAAAATATTTTTGGAATGAAGATTTTCTCCTATGGAACATAAGCATGGTGGTAAATTATTTTAGTTTTTACTCTGCGGTTAAATAAAAGCTGCGAGCATTTTTTGCAACACAAGCAGCATCAGGAAAATCCAGTAGAATTTCTGAAGCACGGAATTCCAGTGCAAAGGGCGGTACAGACTCCAGGGGAAACTATTGTAACATTGGCAGAAAATTTGCATTCTTCACCTTAGGTGACACAAATTGCTGCGAAGGAGCAACAAAAATTGAAAAATTGCTCAAAATGTGGTAAATTATGTTGGTTTTTGTGAGAATTACTATCATAAAGTTAGGAAAATAATATTGTTAGGAAAAATAAGGTTTTAAAGTTATCAAAATAAGGCCATAAATATTGGTTTGCCTTTAAACTAGACGATGAAATCCCTACTTTATTCAATGACTAGGAATACCAACATTTATGGAAATAATTGTAAATTAATTTTGAATGTCAAAGTGTGAGAATTACTATCATAATGTTAGGAAAATAATATTGTTAGAAAAAATAAGGTTTTAAAGTTATCAAAATAAGGCCATAAGTATTTAAGACAAAAACATGTTTGTTCGCTAAGAGCTTTGTTTTAAGGCTAACGGTTTAAAAGCATCACACACTGCCGACATAAACAGGCCAAGACCCTTTTTGTTGACCCTGATCCGTACCCTTCGACGGACCTTTGTCTTTAGGCCATAAGTTCAACATTTTATTACTTTGTTGTCTCACATATGTACTATAAAAGCACGGGAGTCCGAAATAAAACTATCTCAGTCCTTTTTCACAGCAGAAACAGAATTTGGCTCTTGGTCCATGATTATTTATAACATGGTAGCAGAACGTGGTTGCTTTTAGTAGAATATTGTTCGTTCAGAGCGCATCAGTAACCCCAGTGAAGCCTGGAAGCCTGAGCACGTCGAGCTGAAATATTTTAACTAAATCAAATAGCCAAAATTCTGAAATAACGTCGAAATTGTCTGTATGTGTGAAAACTCTCGGTAACGCCAGTTAATCATTGTTTAGCCTGGAAGCCCGAGTCTGTTGTTCAAAGATTAACATTTGTATTTCCTTGACTTTGGGTCCCTTGATGAAATAGAGTGAATAAAAGTGAAAGTTGTTGTTGGCGCAGGATTAAGGAATTCTCATCTTTGGTGTGTGTGGGGGAATAAAACTGAGCAAATTCACAAGTGAGAATTAAATTTGGTCATTTTTGCGTACTCGGGACTAAAAGTACTGCGATTTCGAAAATTAGACAATAAATAAAAGTCTTTCTTGGTCTCCACACATTTTACCAACAAAAAAAATCACCTCAATGCGAAGATTCGAATATACTCAAATTGTCAAATTAGACGGCTCAAATTACATGCGTTGGAAGCTGCAAATTTCCCTGTTATTAAAAGCCATGAATTTGTGGGGAATAGTAAGTGGCGACGTAGTACGCCATACGACTGATCAAGATAAACAAGAAGAGTGGGACAAGAAAGACACTGAGGCAAGATCTTTATTGGTTCCCACTCTTGATGCCACACAGACAAATCACATCTACAACTGTAATACATCAAATGAAATGTTTGACCGTTTGAAGGATGCGAATGCTGATAGTAGCAGCCTGAATAAGCAGCATACTCTGTCAAGATTTTTTAACTTCAAAGTCTCAGGTGATCAATCCGTGGTACAGGCGTATCTTGAAGTCGAAGAATTGGCAAGGAGCCTCAATGAAATGGGAGTAACCATAGATGAATCCACCACTGTTACAAAAATTGTATCCAGTCTCCCTGATGAGAAGTACCTGGCCTTTAAAAAGGCGTGGGACAGTGTACCGGAAGCTACACAGTCCATGCCAATGATGCTTGCCCGCCTTCGTAAAGAAGAGTTAGAAATGAATCAAACTCAGGATACTGTTCAGATGAGGTCAATAAGGCATTCTCTGCAAAGGCTAAGAATGGAAAGCTCAATGGTAGAGTGAATGGTCCAAATGCAAAGAAAAATGTGGTGTGTCACGACTGTGCAAGAAAGGGCACTTCAAACGAGAATGCAGAAGCAGTGGAAAAAATGAAAGTGAAAAGGCATTTGCTGGGCAGTATCACGATGACTCAAGCTCTGAAAGATTCCATGGGAAAAGAGACAGCCAAGCCCTCAAGAAGAAGACCAAATGCCACAACTGTGGCAGGAAAGGCCACTGGCAGCGAGAGTGCAGGTCTGAAAAAATGCAGGATCAAAATAGCAGAGCATTTATTGGGCAACTCGATAACA
>WJEZ01002464.1:0-13426 GCA_009869925.1 Thalassaphorura encarpata | reverse complement strand
CAAATATTTTAACATAAATTTTTAAACTACGCGCGCATAATTTGATTGAATTTGTTGGAAAATTCGGAGGAAATATTTTTCTTCCCACTTTTCGCGATTTATCACGTGGGTGAAGGAAAATACCAGACGCTCCGATGCATGATGCAGTATACTTGCTAGATCATTCTGTGGGGTTATATAATTTAAAGTCAAGTTGTGCAAGGTACGGAGGAGATGAGTGAAACAAGTAATTATTGAGAAAGGGCTAATGTAAACTAACGATAACAGAGAGAGAGGTCAAAGTTTAGACGCCCTCGCCTTGTAATGTCACCCACAGTGGACCTCTCTCGGATATGGGCGTAAGTAGAACGACAACAAAGTATTTCTAATTCACATGGATTTCAATTAAAAATTAAATACTGGTTCGCACATAGGCGAGAAAATTGAAATTGAAAAGTATTCCAGGAATTCATTTAGCCGCCCAATTAATTGAATACCCTTTTCCAAAGAAATCAAAGCAGAGAGACCGAATGCGCAATTCCTACATGTGTCATTTGTATTGAAGGGTAGTCAATTAGGCTATTTTTACATTAAATTTATTTGCTCTTCAGAGTTCAACAAAATTTGAAGGTTAAATATAATTTTCGAAATAAACTTTCATCTGAAGCCATTACATTAATTCCATGCGCTTGAAGATTTATTTCCGCCACAGACTGATTTTTTGTTTGAAAAAATATGAATTGAAATGAATAAATTTACTGATTGAATCGCTTGAGCATTTGGACATGACAGGACCAATCCGTAAGAATTTCGGCGCATTTTATCCGCATGTGGAGTCACATAACCTCTAATTTCCTGTTTGTCAAAGGAAAGAATTTGCAAAATTTGCAACATTTTCCAGGACTGAGTCAAAGTGATGAATTTGATGCCAGCTGAATGAGTTCATACAAACAGGGTAGACATGATGATTAGAGGGTGATTTTGAATGGCAATTACTCTCAAACGAAACTACTTCTCCCAATCCGTTCATCATTTCTTAGCAAACTGCGTCGCTCACAAGATCCTTTATGCAAAATATCTGGTGCCATGAGTGTGTGTGTGGCACGGGGCTTCCTCCACATCCCATATATGTAAATGTACATATGCGCAAAAATATTTTGACCACTCAGGCAAGTTCAAGGATTCGCAATTTTTTTTTTGCCTGCATTCACCACGATCCAACTTTGAACTTCCCTTCCTTTCATTCTGTAGGCTTGGCTTGGTTATTGCAAATGTATGGAATGAATGCCACGTATGATGAGATGCTTGTTTGCTTCCTTAATGCAAATTCAAATCTCCATACTGTAGTGGAATTCTAATGCCTGGGAATCTAGGTGTTGCTGCACACATGGACAAGATTGCACATGTCGCAAAACATATGGAATATTATGATGACTCTTCCGCTCAGTTGGGCATCACTTTGCATTTTGCACATATGAGATTCAAAATGAATTGTTTACAAAGGATGTAACCTAGAGGATGGAAAAATCATCCCTGGATGCCGGGAGTCTAGTCGGAACATTTAGCTACGCAGAATGTGTAAATATCAGTGTNTCATCCCTGGATGCCGGGAGTCTAGTCGGAACATTTAGCTACGCAGAATGTGTAAATATCAGTGTTGTGGGTCTAATTGGGATCCAATTTATAATTCATGGTCAACCGAATGGAAAAGCTACAGGAGCTGGGTTGGCATGGACATGCTCACAATTACGTTTACTATTGGATCACTCACCGAACAAGGTTTTAATTAAATTTGGCTCATCAGGTCATTAGACACAAACAGCTTTTACGCATCCATGGAATTCTATTTGCAAATCAAGTCACTATCGCTACAATGGATGCCGGGGGAGTAGATTATCTGGAGTTGATTAACAACAACTTGAGTTCCATCTTTCCCGGATGCCAGCCAAAGGCAAAGGATTTTATTTTACTTTAGTCGCAGCGTCAGCAGTCCAAGTCAATGTCGACCTAAGCATTTTGACTCAACTATCGTTCTTTCTCCAGTGAATGTTGAGGGAGGGTATTGAAGAAATCAGGAAAGAGGAGAGGAAGATATAAGTAGAGGGGGACAAGGACAAATGGACCAAACGCCAAGAACCTGCCAAAAGTGACGAACACAAATCGCCATTCTGGTGTCACACTCTCACGCCCGACGAACCAAAAATCTATAACTCACACACAGATCTTGCATATACACATGTTTTCTGGACAAAATGAAAATGTAAATAATAAATAAAAATTTTAAAAGTTCACACATAAAACTTTTATTTACAGTGCAAGGCAATGAACGAGAGATACAAGAGCTGGATAATTAATTCATCCAAGCCGTTAGATGTTGTGGGAGTTGACCCTTGAACCTAGTTCTTTGTCAAGTTGAGCAAAGCTGGTATTCGCTGACATTGACATTCCCATCAGAATATCCGAGGAACTTCTGAGTCCTCTAAACTGGATGGCAGATTCCTTCACTCAAGTGATCCATCTCCAGAGTAATGACGCGAAGCCAAGAGTCGTGGAAGTGAGCTTAAGGGAGAAGAAGGGTTCTATTCTATGGGATCTAAACACTACTGCACACAAGTTTGGATAACCCATGCAACGGCTTACGCTGACGGATGAACGGATGCGTACAATGGCCAAAAATAAAATTTTTGAAGAAAAATAATTTTTCATTTTTGCCCACAATGGACAACTTATGTTACAAAATCCCAAACGCAATGCATTGATGGCTCAATCCTTGCCTTGGTCATGAGTTGCCTCATTTACGACAAAACACCCCTTTCATAATGAAGATAAATTCCAACAATAACTATTCTTGTCCAAAATGAATCCTGCAATAATTACTCAGGTCAAATAGACCCATCATATCAGAATTGGTCAGTTGCGACCATACTCGTTACTGCCAAAATTGAAATCCGTTTTCGACATGGTCACTCCAAACTAAAATGTTTAAAGAACACGTCCTACTTTTGGCGAAATCAGTCAATGTCAGAACAGAAAGTAATGCTCAAAAATCGATTGGACCAGGAATCAAAGTAAAATCGCCGGAATATTTTTTCTTAAGCGTCATACAGCGACAGTCACATTTGTCCGTCATCTTTTTGAGGCGAATGTAAAAAATGGCGGAGCACCTCTCAAAAACTGGAAAACAGGATTTGGAGAGGCTTTTTGCTTTACAACAGGAGGCAAAGAGAAAGATTGACAATTGTCAACGAGTTCTTTGGCATGTTCCATAATTTATCTCACAAATCAATAACTAAATAATATTGGGCACGAGACGAAAATTTAAAAAAGTAAATGGTACTGAATTTACTGCTATAAAATTAAGCCTTAGCGTGAAGTATTTAAGGATTGTTGATATTGATGAATTTTGTACATGTTGTGAAGATTACGTAATCTGAGTACGGAAGTTATGTGAGAAGTAGTAGGAAGCAATCTCTTGATGAGTGACGGGATGACATAAGGGCTACGAGGTTCAAGGTGCTAAGAAATATTGAAAAGAGATCTGGGGAAATGAGTTTTGCTAATGATCTTCTTATCCCAACTTCCTTCCTTCTAACCGTATGGAGAAAATCCTAAGTCAGCCAGAAATATTTGTATACTGTTGCTAACCTAAACTTTTACGTCAGAAGCTTAGGAGTTGGAGCTGGAAAAAAGAATTCTTTCTTAAGCCAACCAATCCTTCTGAGTAAAGTGTGAGAGAAAAAGTGTCATTGAGTGACACCAAGTCCTCACTCACTCTAACACTTGACAAATGGTCAAAGACTCTCAATGGAATTAAAAAGAGTCCGAGTCACTCTCCTCCCTTCCCCAGAATGACCTTTCCCATCAACCTTCCTTACAACATCATCAATTCTCATCCACAGATTCACAGTAGGACAACGGAGACAAAAAATCCAATACAAATCTAAAGCTTCTGTTTTAAAAAAATTCCAGGAAATTGCTGACTGGAGTGTGCACGCATTCCTAATTCATTTTCACGACTACTACTGCCCTCAGTTTTAGTCAAATGTGTGAAATGTGTCACTAATTACCTAATCCAACAACACTCTTAATGAAATTGATGAAAACTTACTTTAATTGTACACGAACTAACAATCTAGAATGTGATAGAGTCAAGCCATACCAAACGTGTGTGATGACAGATGACAGACGGAGAGTAAATTAGTTAATTCACGCTTACCTGGAATAAAAACAAAACAAATTATTAAATTGATGTCAACCATTAATATTTTCCAAAATATTTTAATTAAAGTTCCTAGTAATTTGTCCAGCGACTAAAATTTATTTTAGCGTGAATCGCATGTTTAACTTAACGGGACATATATGTGATAGAGTCAAGCCATACCAAACGTGTGTGATGACAGATGACAGACGGAGAGTAAATTAGTGAATTCACGCTTACCTGGAATAAAAACAAAACAAATTATTAAATTGATGTCAACCATTAATATTTTCCAAAATATCTTAATTAAAGTTCCTAGTAATTTGTCCAGCGACTAAAATTTATTTTAGCGTGAATCGCATGTTTAACTTAACGGGACATATTCTTCACATACAAGACATACTACTTTCATTGACTGCATTTCATTTTCTATAGCAAATATCAAAGTTGAATTCCGTGGATAGGCTTAGCGTATACAATAGTGCCACAGGCACGAGTGTTCTAGTGTAGAAGAAAGTCGTGGGAAAGTAGAAAGGGGAGAATCCAATTGTGAGAGAAGCCTACGTAGGTAAAATCTATCCATGAGAAAGAATGGAGAAAGGGTTTATTTTTAGCTTTCCTTCTGGACGGACAACAAAAAGTAAGTTAAGCCTAGCAAATAGCAAGAGCATATATGTGCATCATATAGACAAACTCTTTGATTTCATATAAAACTTGGTCTACACTATTACTATACTCAAGACTTGGATAGAGAGCCGCGTACAATTTCCTGACCGGAAATGCCCTTGAGTTTGGAGTTATACAAAGAAAGGATTGACGTCAAAGGAAGCAGCTCCAGTCGGGCGGTTCGATATTTTCTCATCCTTCTCGCCATGAGCCTTCCGTCGATGATTCCTTCTCTCATTTATAGTCCACTATACAAATACAGGTAGGAAACATGGGATCTTCATCCCAAGATAAATAGATTCTCTTTGCTGACTTAAGGATAGCAGCATAGGGTGATTCAAAAAGTTAATCAAAAACTAAATTGCTCTTTTTTGGCTAAAAGTACTTTCATGTGTCTGATATAAAGACAGGATTCTGAGACACCCTGTCATACCTTGTGTTTTGTCTATCAAATTATGATTTGTCCGAATCCGGTCAGCCAGCCCTGTGGTTTCCTTTCCTTTCACTTGACACGTGGAGAAAACAAATCAAAGAACCACAAAAGAGAAAGCATTTGCATGTGAGTGTGTTTTGACAGTTCAAAGGCAGAGTGTTGGATATATGCTGCCTACCCATTGCTGGGCATGGTAGTGCTACTATCTCACTACTATTCCTCCATTCCATATGAATCTCATACTACTACTCTTTGTCCTATTTACACGCGTGAATTTGATTTGTAGAAGGCGTTGAATGCCTCAACAGTTTGTCCTTTCTCCTAGGAAAGGAGAAATGAGAAGAAAGGAGCAGAAAACAATTCAAACTCCAAAGAGAAAAGTTACAAAAGAAATGCTCCGTTCTATCTTAACCATCCATCCGTTTCCATCCTACCATATCCTCCCGTATTCTCACAACCCATCCCGGGTTTCCTTTCTCCGCTAAGTTTTATGAACTAGACCTTGAACTCGGGCAAATTCAGAGTTATATGGTATAGTCAACACCAGCTGGAGGAAAGCCATAGCTGTGCGTATGCTCTTCGGCACACAATGATAGAAAACTTGGTTGTGTGCTTGCATTCATCTCCTCGCCGTTTCAATTAAAAGGTGTAATTTCAATTGGAATGACAGTCACAGCCATATTCCTTTCTCCAATTTCATGGCAAAACCGCACAATTAATTAATTAATTAGTGCCAAACTTTAATTGAATTTCAATCAAGACACCAATACCGCAAGGCGCTTCACTCTCCCTACTCCGCACTAACCAATTTCACTTTCCCTTGATTTTATTAAATTTTACCTACATGACGTATTTGCTAACTAGACAAACAAACTAGGAACAAATTTTCTCCGTTTGGCAAGTTGAAAATGGAAGAAAGGTTTCCTAAATTTGTCCATGATCACGGCAAGTTTGCCACCTTTCTTGTAAAAATAATTTCTTGAGTTACCCTAATGACCAGAAAAGTAATTGAATAAGGTGGTAAAGAAAGGCAAAGAAAGTTGTGACGTAAATCCGGAGTCTAAACAAAGAGAAAAAATTGACATTCCGACTAGAATGTCCCAAATCCTTTCCTGGGGCAAAAGAGCTTCCCTATTTATAGAAGCAGTTACTCAAATTATTATATTAAAATTTACTATTGGCAAGATTGTGAAAAAGTATTAAAAAAGTATGTAGGTTCAAGGGCACTTATAGTGAATGTGAATGCAACGGGAAAGTCGAACAGAGCTCAAGTACAATGGTTGATTACATCGATAAGGATTCCATGATGAATATGACAGAAATCCAAATGAGCAGTTGCTCAAAAGTAAAATGAATCTTGACATAATACATTCTGAAATTGAGAGAAGACCCTCACAAAATAGCAAAGTTCAGGGTTATTTGTAGCTCAAAAAGAAGACCTGTCAGAAATTTCTTGTAGTGCTCAAGAAATGTTTGCAAATGGGAAAACTTCTGCTGTGCTCAACAAGGTGGAAATATAAATTTGTAATATCTCGCCCTGGCATTCAACATTCAAACTAATCAATTTTGTGAACCGATTCGAGAATTGTTGACAAAAAGTTGAAAACTAGTTTCACCTTCCCGGGCTAAGTATGTGTTTATAATGATGGACATTCGCGTAGGAGCTGATTTGGCGCACAATGAAGTTTACACTCATTAATTTAATACTGTTCCTTTAGTTGAGAATATTTTATAATGTTACTCTTAACACTTGGATGTATCAGAAAATCTGTTACGAACTTTTAATTGGAATGCAGAAAAATGACGAGTTTTTATATAAGGATTTACAGTTTGTCCTATTTTCTGGAGAAGTGCAGAGAAATTATAACGATTTTCTAACAGGATGTAGCCTTCGCCCACAAGTTCTTCCATTAATTAGGTCGATTGGGTTACAAAGACTCAGAATATCAAGTTACTAATTCATTGTGTTCCTAAAAGTTGACTGGTTCACATTAAAAACACAAAATTTTGTTTTCTAATTGCCAACTAGCAAGAAAAATGAATAAATTGTGTCTAAATGATGACAGCTGAAACTTTTCGCTAAATTTAACTCTAATCTTCCAAGCGCTGAAACCTAAGAATAATTTTCTGTTTTTTCCCGTAAAACAATCGTAATTATTTTTATCACTTCATGTGTCTCGATCCTAAATTATGAACTTTGTTTGACTTTTATGCACTTCTAAGAACGTAAGGTTCATTTAGAGATTGGTTTTCAATGCAAGGTCTGGTGGCGGAAGAAAGCGCAAGGGTCTAGGATGACACTTACAGGGCACCACTCCAAAATAACACTCCGACTTGGCTCCACTACATCATCATGAATGAAATATAAACAGGGACACAAAGTACTCGGTACTTCTTACCCTGTCGCTTAATACTCATGATGACATCGAACCCCTTTTGGTCGAAAGTTTGAAATCTAAGACGCTAAAAGAAGAAAGCTCTTTTTGAACCATTAAGTATTATGCAAGACACTCGCTCTCAGGAAGAAAAAGATACTTGAGGTATTGGGAGTGAATAGACATTCACATTACACATACAAATGAGGGTTGAGGAGCAGCAGCTGTAATTTTAAGCGCCTAGTCTTTTTTCACTCTGCTAAAACACAAGCTTCCTCTTCTTTTTTTACTCAAGAGCGGACGGAGGGCACATACGACACACAAACTTAATTTGTTCCGTCCTGGAATTGAGAAAAAATGGTCAACAAATGTCATAGGAGTGCATAGGAAGGAAGATAACGGAAGGAAACAGATGACATGTCAAGGAGGACACACAAGACAGACGCGACTTAAAAGACCATCTCTCTTCAACTTATAACTCCCACCATCTACTATTATTTTTTTGCAAATCTAGATCATCTTGGATGTGCAACCGACTCAACGTGTGAAAATAATTCGCCCGTGCTAATAAATCTGGATTGGAAAAATTTTTACTTTCCAGAGCAACATTCAAAATAGCCATGTCGCTCAACCTTAGTTTTTTGAAATTATGCACGATGATAGTTTTTGAACCAGACGTCAGATGTATTTAAAATGTATCATAGGAATAGGAAATTGGAAATGGAAAGGGTAAAGGAAAACGCCTTTTGTAACACGATCCGTTCCTTTCCTTGTAAATAACGCAACTAGTACTATCCATTTCTTCGTCTTTCTAAGTACTTCCACTTCCACCTACATTTGTCATATTATGTGGGTAAGTTAAGAAACCGCAACAGAAACACGAACCAAAGATAAGAAAAAGCAACAACGTTTTCTAGGGAGGGATAGTCACCACAAGGCAATGCCATAAATTAAAAGTTGAGTTTTTAATGAAGAACCCATTGAGATTTTATGAAAATCAAGACATTTTAATTAGTTTATTTATAGCAATTAATTGAAATGAAACCAGACTCAAATGAGAATCTGGCAAGGGCCAAGATGTTTTATGAGGAGTTGTCTTGTTGAAATTTTTTTTCTGATGTCATATGAATATTTATCCTTATCTTGTCTCCGAGTGCATGTGCATGTGGAGCCCACCCTGACCGCCCTCACTTGACATTTCTTATGCCTTGCCTCTCTGCTTTTAACCCTTCCGTAGCCTATTCATATGGATTCAACCCATTTCCAAACCTTCCTTCCTAAATTCCTTTTAACTCCATATCCTATTCTGTGTGTGTGGTGGATACGCTTTAATACACCTCATCATTCCAAAAGTCAACTTCAACTCTTTATTACAATTTAGTCTTTGGGTGCTTAATTTGCATATGTGCTTCTTTCAAGTCAAAAACGTCACCTCTACATGTGCCGGTGCCCTTGGCTAGGGCATTTGCTGTCAGTGATCTTTTGAACGAGCAACGGGATTTTATTGCCCTTTTGCTCTTTGATGAGTATGCCAACCGAAATTTCGCAATAAACCGACCTGGCGCAAAAGACGACAAAAAATTGGCGGATTTGAGACGGTCGTGATGGAATAGCAGGAGTCCAGGCTCCGTTAAGTGGCGATCACTCCTGTTTGCCGATCTTTTAGTTCCGCGCTCCTTTCTCAAGAGGATTTGAATAAGAATAGAAAAACCTGGACCCGATTTACGACCTGCAGATCCTTAAAATTTAACGAGTTTCTCTCCCAGAGATCTTTTCCGAAAGATCACGTACGAGAAGAATTCATGAGAGAGTTAACGCAGCGTAGCGAGACCAAGGCATGAGATATTCGACATGAAATGAGGAAAGAAGGTAAATTTGGGGAGATTTTATTGTTTTGTGGGCCACATATGCACAGTCAGGATTCAAAGACATGTCTGCAATGACTTCCAATTTCCCGAATGATCCATTTCATAGGAATGAGTTTGAGTATAAAATCAAAAGGTATTTCCACCGAAGAGTACAGAACAGACATGAAGTAAATGCTCAAATTCAGATTTCAACCTTTTAAATAAAACAATGGGGATTTGGTCAACAAATTAGTGAGAGGAAAAAATAACTTTCTCAGTTGAGTTGAGAGTCAATTAGGGGTAGACCGTTAAGCCTCAGAGCAAGCCTAAGAATATTAAAGGCTGAACCCTGTAGCTACAGCAAGAATCTTCCCAGAATTTGTATCAAGACAAAAGTACAGGGAAGAGCTAACCCCAATCACTCAACCCGGACGGATGGACGGACATTTACTCAGAATAGAATATTGAGTCAATAAATTACAACATAGTTGGACCGTCAAACCGCAGACCTAATTTCTGACACAATGCTGGAACAGATACAGAGGAAAATGCCGTCATCCGCGTTTATTTATAAAAATCTCTAAAACCAGTCCAGTCCAATATTCAAACCAAAATATTTTTAAAATTTGAAAATTCCAAAGTGAACCTGTAAAAGTTTACAAACTGCCAGAGTGTGGTCTCAATGTGCTGATGGAAAGCATTCGGTTTCTAAAACTTGGAACATGCAATATATGACAAATTAGGAGCAGCCGGTTGACAGTCCCGAGTTTGTCTCTTAAAAAAGAAATTCATTTTCTAAAAACCAAAGCCAGGTTGTGTACTTGCTTGGTCAAACCGATGTGGAAGAAGTCATGATGAGGAAGAGTTGAATAGTAAATAATGGGTGCCTTAGCTGTTGGGAAGATGTAGAGGGATGAAATTCAATCTCTACACATGGAGACCAGAGATCAAGACCTAAGGACTCATCTTCTATCTCTCTCACCAATGGGTGCTTTATGGAGTGTTTTAAGCCGCCGTTTCATATCTTGAGAAACCGAATGTTTACATGGGGGAAATATTTTTCACATTTCGATTCTCCTGGCAAAATACTAGCCCAAAAATTGTACTTTATTATTGCTAAAGTTCTTTGATCCGATTTAGTTTCTTATATTTCATAATTATCCATTCTTAAAAAATAAAATATGATAAGTATGAAATGAAATATTTTATTGGTGAATAGAGACGTACTCCTTCGATTCCAAAATAAAATTCCATAAGAGGTTAGAAATTCTACACGCGGTTCTCTGAATAAAGGAGGTTAGAGATAATGATGACCCATAATGAAGCAATGACTCCGGTGTTCATTACCCTAACTGCAGACGTAAAATGAGAATGACATGTTGAATCGCATTTCACATGACCTGAGAAAAACTAACAATCATCTCGAAATTCCAGACATTGAGTTACCAAAATGTCACTTCTTTCCCACAGATTAAATTTTGCAGTAAATAATCGGGCATGGACCTTTGGGAATTTTCAGACAGTAAAGAGTCAAGTTACAATCAAAATTGAGCACCACGAAAATATCAATTTCAAATGGTACGACATGCACGCCTATTTATGAAATTACAAAAGAAAGCTTGGACAAATTGGAAAAAATGTTACATCTCGGATTTCTGTTTCCCGATATTTAATCCAGTCCTGTCTGTTATTATTTTTATCAGGGTGGTGGTGGCTTGGTTGATCACAATCCAGTATAAAAAAATAGACTCGTCGACAGACAGACAAACCGAGAGTGGGGCAGGGCTGGAAGAAATCAACTGGTTGAGTAGAGTTGAAAAGAAGAAGAATCGGAGGCGTCCTTGGCCTAATTTTTACAACCATCCCTGACTTCCCAATATATTATAAGAGAGAATAAGAGTGAATCCATTCAAAACCCATGAAATGAAATGAAAGAGCAACTCAACTTCCTACTACTGCCACGAAAGAACCAAAAGAGTACATGATGTGATTTTTAAATCAACATTTTTTCTCTTACCCTTTCCTTTGCACTGCATTGCATTGCATAAATTTTCAAAAACTCATTTCTTGAGGGAGGAAAAAAGAAGAGAAGGAGACGAGAACAGAATTTTTATGCTTATGTTTATATTCCTGGCTAACTTAGCCTTAGCTCCTTCAACACAATGGATTCTCTTTTGAATAGAAATTACGCAATATATCCGGCGAAGCAAAATATAACTTAATTTCCGTCCTCTCTTTTAACTAACTAGATTTGGCGTTTCCTGGCTTCCCAAAATAACATCAAACGATTCGTTCAACTGCCAACGACAAATTGTACGCCTGGGAATATTAAGGATTCAAATTACTCCAATACTAATTTTTGTGTTGTAATTATGAAAACGTTTAAACTCATTTTTAGTGGGTTTGGCTGAGAATAAGAAGAAAAATATCAAAGGATTAATGGCCCATGTACTACGTCGCTCCGTTGGTTCAGGGTAGTAAAAACGGTAGTGAAATTTTTGGCAAATCCGAATTTTTATGGAGTGCATGACAAGAAACGGGATTTTCACGTGAGTCTAATGGCACGCGTGGATTCTACGACGACGACGGGAATGAAATAACCTAAAATGAAATTTATTTCTGAATCCCCAAGAGAAATACGAAATAGCAGAAGCACTTTCATTTCTATTGCGTTCTGACCCATTTGCAGGAGAATATATGAGACCGAAAATACAAATTTCACTTTAACTTCCTGACACCTTTGCCACTCGAGATAAACATGATTCTGTTGACTTTCCTGAATTTTTGGCAGTATACAAGACTCTGTAATTTGTAGCACGTGGCTAGGAAAAATTATTGTGCAAGGGTTTATTATCCATGTCAGATTCATAGAAAAGCGAACCGAAATATTACAAACAAATCCCCAAGTTTTCGAATCATGAAAATATAGAAAGAGTCAAACCTAACTGCATACTTCTTCTAAAAGAGCTTCGGAATTTCAAAACATTCATGAAAGATATTTAAAATAAGCTAAAGCGTAGAGCAGTAAAGGTGGGCGTTGAGATAAATTGAGTCGACAAAACCTCAGAAGAGCCAAATCTTGTTTTCCCACAATCCTCGACTTTCACTCACGAGAACAAAGATTTCAAATGACGCCGAAAGTTAATTTTGTAAATGAACCACAACGTAGGTCACAAATTTATTTCACTTCAAAGTGCGTGCGTAGGATAGAATCCAGATCTAGCCCAAATTCCTCCTCTTTTTATATTTAATCTTCGCTTGACCCAATTCCCGATTTAAATTCTCCTCAACATTGTGAATCTCCTGTTTTGCAAAACAGCTGTCCGGATAAATAATTCTCCTGTCCAAAATCCGAAATCCAAATTATCCGTTAGGCAGTTTGGTGCCATGTCATGGGTCGGCATTTTGAAAGCAGTATTTTTTATTAGTCATGGGTTTCTAGTTGATGTGATCTGTTAGTGCTAAATACAGCATAGAACTTGCTACAGTAGAGCAGGGTATGATTGGTACAGTGTGAACACCTGCCAGGAAGTTATTCGGGTGCCAATCTCTCAAAATAACTTGCTAAAATCAAGGGTAATGCACTCATGCACAGCATGAACAAACTTCTCCTGTCGTATTTACGTCATTTTTTTGGCATATCCCGGAACCATGGACCATATGGACAGTCTCGAGGAAACTTTTATGCTTGGCCTTTAGCACGACAAAGTGCAAAAATCGTATTAGCAGCATCAAACATTTAAAACTGCATGCTAATAAAAACTCTTGTAAATTTTTCTAAAAGAAGTATAAATTTCAATGAACCTAGTTGATGTAATGATCTTCAGTGTAATAACTATTCCATTCAACTCCATTTCAGAGCTACATGGCTAAGTATACGCTTTTCTTTTTCCTTCTTACGGAGACAAAAATTATTGGGATCAAATTT
>WJEZ01002463.1:0-13435 GCA_009869925.1 Thalassaphorura encarpata | reverse complement strand
ATTAAATTAATCTGCATCGGTGTAACCTGCAAGCGGACATGGAATCTTATGACTTGTAAATTTAATCGGAATGGTTAACAGGGTCCGTGCTAGAAAGCCAAAGTGATATGAAGGATGTTATAAGGAAACAAAAAAATATGTAAAACTGGAATATATAAAACGTATTAAATAAATTACAATTTTATTGTATCTCACATAATTCATTAATTTATTTAAAAAAAATGTTCACCCGATAAAATGAAATCACTGGGTATCTCTGAGGTCCAGTTCCATTGGTCATTTCTTCTTTGATATCCAAATCCAATGCTCCCTAACATAATTTGGTTACATTCCAAAGGAACCATCCGAGATTTGAGAAACGAGTCCAAACTTTCAGATAAAGTTTTCCCAGCTTGTCTGTCCAGCCCAGTATGACAATTTTTCAAGAAGATCCCCCATTCTATTTTTTTCTCCCATACCGTTTTATGGATGCGGAAGAAAATTTATTTTATTTTTGTGGTTTCTTTTCCTCTTATTTCCCTCCTGAGAAGAAAACTGATTCGTCAAAGTAAAATGGTTTATGACTAAATTATTCATAACATTTTCTGACCACATCTCGACAATATTTCGAGCAAAACGCAATCTCTGACCACAATCATTTTTTATGATTTGTAAGGACAAGAAATACAAATACAACAACTCAGATTAGGGTTAGACAGAACTCCTTCTGTTGTGTATAAATTTTATTGCAAATTCAAGGGTTATTTTTATTAGAATTTTATTTTTGGTTTCCTACGTTGAAGTGTAAAAGGTGAAAAAGAATCAAATTAAATATTTGGAGGAAGTGCGTGTGTTTGTTCATTGACGCGTATGAAAAGAAGAAGAGTTGGGCATGGGCTGCACTAGAGTGGATGATGGTCCGCAAGACCCTAACGATAATTGCTTTGTGCTTCACCAGGTTTAAAGGAGATGGGATATGAGGTGAGGAGGTAGCAGGTTGGACAAAAGTTTGTTTCCAAAAGTGAAAAAAGAAATTTGAAATGTGCTGACTCAGACTTGGCCACATTTCACTTTCACTACTACTTTCTCCTTCAAAAACCCTTTTTCTCCGTTTGTCCCGACCAGAGAAACGGAGATAGACAGATGGACCAACTTCCACTTACTTTACTTACTTACTTACTCAGTTCCCACTCAAGACTCAGGCTCAGAGGGGAATCTGCTTGAAATTCAACGCGTGAGGAAGTGGGCAGCAGACTGAAAGTAAAACTTCACACCTAACATAGTCCTAGTCCACCATAACCCATCCAATCCAAACTCCAAATTTAGAACATGGGTCCGAGTAAGCTGAATTTAGCCTTTGTTAAGAGATACCAAGTAAAACGTGAGTCAAGGATCCACATAATCAGCAAAACAATGCATCCTGCTCTGATCTTTTGCTTTTGAATTGAAAAATTATTAGCCATTAGCCACATTAGCCTTAAATGTCAATCCAGAAAGTGAGAGAAATCTGAACAATTAAAAGATAAATAGAACAAGACAGATAAAAAATATCAAAAGCGGATCAAATGAGAAAAATATTAAGAAACCAGAATGAGAGGAAGTATGGCATCAGCATAAGCATTAAACATACGAGTGCATTGCACATGAATTAATCCAATTATAAGGGTTGCATTCCACCTCCAACAAGGTTCTCAATTTCTAGGAATTTTACTACGTTTACTACGACGTACATGAATGGGGATTAAAACGGTAAAAGTTGTGACCCAGTTGCCATTTCCGGGTTCAATATTCAATAGTAAATTCCTTACCATTCAGAACCATAGGCCATAGCCATAAGCCTTACAGCCTATCCAATCCAATCTATGCTATGCCATTGTCATCGAATCTTTTGCTATATCTCCACAACCCTTGGTCCGATTTTGGAAATTCAAACATTCACGTAAACAGAGAAAATAGTCAGACATTAGCTACGTGTATTTGGTCAAGGATAATATCGAGTTATTCGTTAATTAAGTAATGT
The DNA here is from genome assembly GCA_009869925.1 of Thalassaphorura encarpata. NCBI lineage: Eukaryota > Metazoa > Arthropoda > Collembola > Poduromorpha > Onychiuridae > Thalassaphorura > Thalassaphorura encarpata. The sequence continues at coordinate 11,436 of WJEZ01002463.1, read as the reverse complement.
AAAACAATGTCTTTAGTTTCAATGCTTGCCAAATCAATATAATAAATATTTCAAATATAAGTATCTAAATAGGCCCATTGCATTGAATAAAATACGAAATATATCCGTCGGGTATAAAGACAACCTAATACTTTAGGATACGTTTTGACGTTCTCAGCATATAATTTATAAATTGTACAGGATCCTTACATTCTAAGGATAGACCATGCGTTAATTATTTTTAACATTTTAAGCTATTAGTCATGAAAATCTGTCCGGTAGTCTTCGAGGAGAAGTTGTGAAGAACAGACAGGTGGACAAACAGCGCCAGAATTTCATGCATACGGATGTATGCTTCGAGCTAAATACTATTTTTAGTAGTAGCACTAAAATTAACTATAGTATGAATTGCATCAGACTAAAATAAAAGATCATCAACCGCTTTCATAAAAAGAGTCACATGCATAACCAAACTTCTATTCAAAATTGGTTTCTGATTCTGGTCAAGCTTTGGCATAGAGGAAAAAGATGTATTTTTAGTACTAGACAAAAGTGGGTCCTAGTCAGATTTGTTCTAGTATGAGTTTCTGGACCTAATAAATAGAATTAGGAAATCATAAACATTTTCTATTGATTCTCTGATTCTTATTTACCGTCCGGGCTCTTATCTAGTTAGTGAGGTCAACTCAAGATCCAAGTTAGAAATCTAAAATTTCGCTAAGATCTATTTGTGCTTTCTTATTTAGTGAGGACATTTTTTAATTGAGTTATGCCAAAGTGTGATTCTGGAAGGACGACAGAATCACAGTAAATCAGGAATATGAAATTTGTGAATAAATCAATAGGATTAGTAAGGTACTATACTACTAAACTACGGGCAATTTGGTCCGTATTGGTGTCGGTCCAAGGCGAGTGGCCAAGAACCATGAGAAAGACGAATGGATTTCGTACATGCTGTGAATGACTAAATTGGGCCATCTTCACGTCAGATGCAATGTGTGCACAAGATATAGACCAAAAACATGGGAGTGAGCTCTGGTTCCGGTGAGTCTTAACTGATTTCAGTGTCAATGTTGTCCAATCTCGATCCTCATTATCGTATCACTCTGCCGCCTATAGACCAAAAACATGGGAGTGAGCTCTGGTTCCGGTGAGTCTTAACTGATTTCAGTGTCAATGTTGTCCAATCTCGGTCCTCATTATCGTATCACTCTGCCGCCGGGTTGTCTAATGCTCCGATTCTAGAAATGTGCCTTAAATCTTCGAACAAATATCTAGGCTTGGCCATTAATGTGTGCGTGAGCTTTTTTTTTTCTACATTTATGTGCATAGCTAAAATTACACTGGTTTAAGAATTTCTAATAGCTCTTCATTCCTTAATGCTGCAAACAAAAATAATAAGGTTTCTGAGATATTACTAGTTTAAATCATCCGGAAATAGTTAATTAATTTAATACTTGATGCTTTAATTTGTAGCAGTGTTGCATTTGTATAATTATATGCAACAGGATTTTCAGCAAGCAATATGTGCAAACCAGACTGTATCCCAATAGCCAATTCAATTGTAAGGACACTGCTAGAACATTTGATGTGTGCGTGTAGCCCTCTAACCAGCTCAGGAGAAAGTTTGTTTTCACTTCCGAATTTACCCGGTATGAGGAGGTTGGCGGTGAAAAGATGTTAAGCGCAGCCGGTCGGCATATATTGTAGCTGCACCCATCCCGCAGAATTTATCAATCAGTTACATTACTGTGACATACCATTCTCAAAACTACGGATATCTTGTGTGTTTTTAAAGTGTAATTACAGAATTTCATCATAATGCATTAGAAATTATGGGTTGCTGTGGGACTATGTTATTTATTTATTTAGGAATTGGGTAGAATTTATATACCGTAGTTTGTTGAAACTCGTAAATAAACTGCAGTTGTCATGAAAACGTGTTGTTGCGGTTTCCTTTGTTATGTTCCTTTGGCTAATTTACTACCATCCAGAATTTCACATTTATCTCATGTGCACTTATTTGAATAATTGATGAAAAAACTTTACTCCAACTTTCCCTTGAATCCTTCCTTTGCTCGTTTCCTGGCTCCACATCCACACGAATGATCTGACAGGATAAAGCCAATAAACCATCCTGCTGTATCCGAAAGACAAGAATGCAAAGCAAACGACTTGGAAACTTCCTTCAGCAACTTTTTTCAAGATCAGCCAAGGCTAAGGCCTAACGATTTGTCAATACAGCTCAGGATTCCACCTTCTGTTCCATTCTTTCCTGCAATAAATCACTAGAGCTTATAGTTTCTTCAGCTTAATTACCATAAAAGTAAAAAATGCAAATTGTATTTCTTGCACAACATCGAATGGATCATTTTATTTTCAATAGAGTTGAATTGAATATTTAGTAACATTCATAAATCATGTTTGCCATAAAACTAAAGGTCGAGAAGTGCTTGTTGTTGCAACATGGCGTTGTAAAAAACCGAAAACTTAAAAAAAAGAATAGATGATTAATTTTCTTAGTTCCGTTCGACGACAAATACGATATGGACATCCATATTATACAACAATTAATTAATAAAGTCCTAAGTACAAGCGCCGAATGCATTCAATTGACACACAATCTTATATTTATCACAGCGTGTCGTTCATAATAAATTCACAATAATTTTGAGATTCATGTGTTGATTCCATAAGTAATTAAAATTACGATATACTCGAACTTTCTTCAAATGTATTGACAACATTGAGTTTTCTATGAACAGGATGAGGAGAAAATTGTACGTAATAGTCATAGACACACACGCACAACAATTTGGCAGAATTGATTTGCACCAGTATAGTTCACTAGGGACAATTTGTTTACGTCATTTCCAAAACTTTGTTGAGATATCATAACGTGAACGATTTGGCAATTTTTCTCTTTCAGATCACTTTCTCTTATATATATATATATATATTTGGGAAGACAATCCCATTGGCATTAGTGGAAAAGCATTAACACAAATGCGAATCCTTAATGGCCATGATTAATTAAACGAACAATTTTTTCAAAAGATTTTTTTAGATTTTCTCCGAAATGTTTTTTGAATATTTAATTGACGCTTAATTTACACAATATTCTTGGAATGGATAATTCAATTGGAACTTCCACTGTAAAGTGAAAACAAGTTGGTTAATTAGTTAATTTATAATAGTTTTTAAGCTCTTTCAATTGTCTTGATTTTTTATAATATAATATTAGGTTCAAAACTCGACGAGTTTTGATTTCTGCACCACAAAATTTTTGTATGGAAAGCTCGATTAAGATTAAAAGATTGAAAAGCTTTAGGGGATTTCAAATTACGCAAGGGTCGATCCAGCCTTGCCCATTTCTACATCTACTCCGCGTGAATAAGTCTTTCTTAGTTTTTGGCATGGGGTTGACTTGACAAAATGAGGACGGATTCCTCGAGTGCTTTTTCTTTGGATTTCCAAAACAGAGTTTGGAACATTGGGACTAGGAATAAAGGGAATCACGTCTTGAGGTTGAAGGTTTATTTGGCTTTTGTTTGCCTCCTTCTGGAGTTTTCCATGTGATTCTATAGAGAAATGGTAAATCTCCCTCATCATCATCATCGTCCTCATCTTCTTCTTCTCCTTCCGCTTCGTTTTCACTATATTTGAGATTACTTCCACTCAGAGAGTAATTTGTACTTCCTTCCGCATCCGGTTGATGAGCACTTGCACTTGCACTGATAGAAGTGATCTCAACAAAACCATCATCCTTGTCTGGGGGTGAAATATCTCCGCCACCGCCAGAGGAACTTGAGTGCCCAGCAACTACATTGGTGTTTGGGCGAGAATCGCTGAATGGGGAAGGATGCATCAGCGATTCCCAAAAACCATCGCTAAACACGTTCCTCGCATTCTAGAACCACTACTTCTAGGAATAAATCAAAAACAAAAATCAACATTAGCAATAGATTAAAAAATTTAGACCAAAATTATATTTTTATATTAAAATGTATACATAATAATTAGTTTTTATTATTAAGTTATTTAATTTAGTGGATTTCCAGGTGACATTTTTGGTTGGGAGAATTAACGAGTTTTATTCCATAATGGGACCGGCATCCTTTGAGCTTAAGCTAGGGGCTAAGGATGCAGTTAATAGCAGATGGTGAAACTTTATCGCTCCTATTATTAAAGCTGTGCTACAAAGTGAGTTCGTGCACAGTATAGTTCCTGATAAAAGTTTTCTCTTTGTCACACACACGTAGAGGTGAGACTTTCATCTCTCTTGGCAATTATTTGCTGAATGAGTCGTAAATTCAGGAGGTACGCTGCCTGAGTAGTCTGAGGACGTCCAGCCCAAAAATGATAAAATTCACTCCACTTTTGGTTTAAATTTACTAAAGTACTGATTTTGCTCACCTTTGTATTTCATTTTACTTTTTTTAATTCCTGTGTGGGTGCTGGACCGAATTTTTATGATAGATTTCATTTGACCTGGCCGAAATAAACTATTCAGTTAGACGAGGACGATGCCTTATCTATTTTCTCCAAAGGATTCAACCCTAGCAGCAGAAATACATTTTATTTTATTCGCAATCAAAAGAGATGGAAGGAATGATAATCTTTTGCCCATAGGGCAAGAAGTTTAGGTTGAATGGTTAGCAAACGAAACGTGAAGTCAAGTGCATAGCGTCTTGGGTTCCTCAGACTCATTTCTAGTTCTGCTTTTACTTTTNAGGAATGATAATCTTTTGCCCATAGGGCAAGAAGTTTAGGTTGAATGGTTAGCAAACGAAACGTGAAGTCAAGTGCATAGCGTCTTGGGTTCCTCAGACTCATTTCTAGTTCTGCTTTTACTTTTCTCGTTTAAATTCTCATGCATGGCTTAATCCAACATGTTCCTCATTTTTTAAAACGTTTCCTGATTATATGGCTCAAGGGTAGGAAGAAAACTAAGCCTTCAGACGAGAATTCTCTTCAAGATAAAAATATATATCCCCATTAAAACCGTTAATATGGTTCAGCTCAAAGGTTTCTTAACTTTTAAAATGTATTGGACCAAAATGCAGAGGATTAAAAAAATTACTTTACTTTTGGTTTTGATTTTGCTCTGAAGCATCCCATCTGCACCTATGTAGTCCATAATTCAAACAGAAATTTAAATTTTTGCCTTATTCCATCGCTGACTAAGTTCATGTAGCATAAAAATAATACATGTATTTTATTTTCCCCTTTCTTTTGTCGCATCTACACGCCCTATCCTTGAAACAAAGAAACCGTGAATGAATTCTCATGACGAGATGATGAAAGAATTGGGCCCAAGTTTACTATTCATTCAAATTTTGTCAACAGTATCCACCCTTCATGTTTTATGCACAGACTGTGTTAGACCCTAGCGTAGCCTGCTAAAAGGCAAAAAAGAAAAAAAGAAAGTTGAGTAGTTGGTTGGTGAGCAAAGGATTATCTCACACTTGAGGGATCTTCAGAATTTGTCTGATTTATTTAAAAGGATTTTCTTCTTTTTATAGAAGGATTTCAAAGAAAATTGTCAAAGGACTGTCACTTTAAGTTAACGCAACGCATCTAGTATATGGGGCCAAAAGGTTTTGTGTCTATCTTGTGCACACAACACTAACTGTATGTCACGGGCTTAATAATGTTCTGTTCTGTACGGGTACGGGTACGGTGGCTTAAGGTTTCAATGAAAAAGAAAAGTTCTTTTTAAAGGTGAAAGCAAAGAAAGTGAGTGAAAAGAGTATTGTACGAGTAATTTTAGTTTGGAATTGAACTCAGAAAAAAGCTTCTGGTTTCAAAGGCTTCATTGCTTATTGGGAATTTGAGTTGAAAATAATGATGAATGGATCTCAGAGTGTTTTTTAGAATGTTAGAATGCGTAAAGCTTACTTTTAATACCAGGGACGTAAATTCTAAATTTAATTTAAAAATTCCAGAAGCCTATGGTCAATTCCATAAAAATTGAGTTTAGCTCTAACATAGAATGGACTGGACTCACCAGACTTGTTAAACGTACTCCCTTGAACTCCGAAGATGAGACTTTCATTTCCGGACAAATCAGAGCCTCTTTCAATAGTTGGTGCTCCAGCTTTGCCGCCCGGAACTGCCACACATTGGAATAGTTTGAGAAAGGACTGTCGAAACTTTCTATTCATGAAGCAATATGTAATTGGATTGCAACAGGAAGAGACATATGCAAGGAGCTGGACGAGAGAGACTCCCAAAGGACTCAATGCAAAGTACACATCATGAGGGCTGAACAAGTACCAAGTGTTCATCACGTAGAGCGGAGTCCAGCATACAAAAAATTCAGCCACGAGGACAAAGAGCATTCGAATTACTTTCTTCTTGGATTCTATACTTCGTCCTGTGTAAGTACTTCGAATAGCACGTGAGAATTTTAGAGGATGACGTCCTGCTCCTGGGGATGGACCACGGGCTTTGACCCCTACGCTCAATGTGTTGTTCTGATGATGCAGGGTTGGATTAGAGGATCCAAGGTGATTTGGCTTTGGAGTCAGAGCGGTCTTGACCCCTTGACCATCGGCAACTTCTACGACGTTCTTTCGTTTCCACCTGACAACGACGCCTTTGCCACCTTTGAGAGTCACGATTTCATTTGACACCCCAAGTCCATCCCTTGAGGCTGACATTCGGATCTGGTTATTTGGTCCAGAGGTCATGTTTGGCAGTCGACACATGGAGTAAGCAGAATGGCTGTGACCACTGTGCTCCAATGAACCATTTTCTTCAGCTAGGGGTTGTGGAGAACCTTATGACAGAAAATAAAACACAAATCTTAAAACTTAAGAATTAAGACCTAGAAAAATAGTAATACGTAATAATGTCAACAAGACATGCTCATTAATTGAATGCTTAAAGATACGTGATGTTGTGTCTATAAAATCACATTTTGTGTATCACCTAATTTCCGAATTACGCACATTTATTTTGTCAAAATGTCACGTTCATGTGGAAAACTGTTCGAATTAAATTAATGTCATTGAACGAGACTATCGACTGGGAAAATTGCTTTGGTTTAATTCTCTGACGACGACGACAGATTCCATTTCAAATTACCTGAGGTTCCTGACTTAATGCGATTTCTCAGCATAACGTACATTCTCTCAATCACTCAGAGTCTGAATATGCCAACGGCTGTATACCCGAGTCTGACTCTATTTCTGTAGGCTAACCTTTTATAAAATTAATGCCGCCTACAGGTTTAAGGACAGGATGGTCATGCCAACCTGTATAGAGAATTGGACATCCTTATCAATTATTGCTGTCCCCATTTCCATTGCCATGGCCAAATACAATGGGTCTAGGACAGCAGCGGATGGGATAAGGATAGGACAGACCTTAATGGACCCAGTTGCGTATGGTATAAAATACACGATATTGATAATACAGAAATAGCAGCAGCAACGGCGGCGACGGCGGCACTGGAGAAAGTCAAAGATAAACTAATCTCTGCATGGACTTTTTCTGACAGTCCATCCATTTGTGGCTTGGCAAGTCGTGAACGTGAACTTTCCATTAGCAATTTTGTTATCAGTCCAAATTGAAATCATTTTTGTTCTGGTTATTGTTTTAGCCAGAGTTGCCACAAGATTTTTATAAAATTTTGACATTCCGAATAAATTGTTCGCTACATCCGTACTCAAAATGATTAAGTGGAGCGGAAACTTTTTTTATTTGCTTTCTCTTCCACTAGTTCTTCGCACCTCCCAAGCCTAATCCATCATTCAGCCGTAAAATTGGTACATAAACCTTCACGCTCCTGACCTAGGTTGATTTTGGTTTGAACATGGAAAGACTTTAATCAGGTTGGGGAGGACCGCAGATCCCATACCATCAGTTTTTCTCTTTCGTTTTCTTCTCATGTCCTCATCTTGGATCCTATAAAAATTCCTTATAGATCTATCCTCATCATGTACTATGTACGTACATACTTCTAGTTTCTGGTAAAACTATGAAATGCTTTGCTCTTGGTTGACTTTGACTCTCTTCCCATAAGTTACGTGTTTTCACTTCACTTCACTTCACATCAACAAAAATAAAATACTACAAGGGGGCGGGTGGTGTCTATGTAAGTAATAATGTGAGACAGAATGGAATGAAGGTTCTACGTCTACTCCTCCCTTGAATTTACGACTTTTCCCAGGACGCTCTGCCGGTGCGGATTGGAGATAAGTAATCATCACTCCTTTCTGCCTCACAAGTCGAATTGTATTAGACTTTCACTACATAAGAATAGGATGGATATACAGGGCCAGCCAGGCCAGAACAATGCAACATTCCTGGTTGTTCAAACATCTCCAAAACTAATCACAACGCCCAGACAGACTGCTAGAGTAATAAACTCACAAAGTTGCATGCGTGCCTATGTCTGGCACGAGATTTGATCGTGATCATTCAGAATTTAATGTTTCAAATACAAAAGATGTCTGTCTAGTAGAATTAAATCAGGTTCACTGATTACAACTTTTCATTCCTACTTTGTTTTTAATTGGAATCCATGCGTGATCTGCTCATGCTACACGGGAATTTTAGTTTTACCTAAAGGTCACGAAAAAGTCAAGGGAGCTTTGACCGACGGATCAGACCAATTATTTTGTTGAGTCGTGTCTCAAGTCCATCAGTCTTATTGCTTTGAGCCATTGTTTAGAGTTTACGTAAGATCTCTGCCTGCCGGAAATGTATCCTAGCCAAGTCAAGTCAGGTCAGAGTGAGTACGAGAAAGAAAGAAATCAAGAAGAATTGTAACAAACCTTGTTGACGAAATGATCTCGTGTGAAGGATTTCTCGCCTGAGACCTTTCCACAATTTTGAGACGATGAGACTATAGGCCAAGCCCATGATACAAAGTGGAAGGAGAAGAAGTAAAAAATTCAGTGTCATGTTGAAAATTTTCTCACTCATGGGATTTGGCCAGATTTCTCGACATTTGTAACGACCTATCAAAAAATCCAAGTAAATAAATGTAGAATATTATAATTTTTTAAGAGAATTTTGAAAGAATCTTACCAGTGTTTTTGATGGATTGAAGTTGAGAGACAAAAGTGATGGGAATGTTCCAAGTCAGAGTTGCAATCCAAACGGCAACAATCATTTTATAAGCGTGTGAACGAGTTTGCCATTTTCTAGATTGAAGTGGACGACAAATGGCAAAGTAGCGTTCGAGGGAAATTGCAACGAGAGTCCAAACCCCAACGGACACAGAAACAGCTGCAGAAAAGATGACACGGAAAACAGATTTAGAATTCACTCGACGTATTCCAAACACCCAATCAATCCCATTGCCATTGCCGTTTTTGTTCTAGATTCTTCTTAACTTAAGTCTATTGTTTTGGATACGTATCTTTTTGCCGTTTTGCCTTGCCTTGGCTCAAATCAAATCAAAAGGTCACCTTCACTCATAGCGCCTTGCATTTGAAAATAGATTCTAGAAATTAGGGCAAAAAAATCCTCTTTCCCAAAATACATTTTATTTTATTTTAAGTTTGTGTCCGCACTTCAATATAATTTTCACATTTTAGTTGCTACAAGAGCCCTTCAAGTTATTGTATTGAGGCATTTTATGAAAAACCACTTATGCGCGTGCAAAGACTTGACCTAAATTTGTTGGGACCTCAAAAGGAAAAATGATGACTCATTAAAACTGCATTATAAATCATTAAGCCTCTTTTCATGATAGGAGGAAGTAGTGCAGAATGCCAAATGGAATTGAGTACTTTCCTTTGAACTCTTCCTAAACATTAGAATTTGGCTGCGCCTTTGGCTTTCGCAATTATAAATTACAAGACGCATTGTATACCCTAAGCCAAATAATTTGTGCTTCAATTACTCCCACTCTAACATACTAGCTAACCGGCTTCAGGTGTTTTTTCTTTTCTAAAGGAGTATTGAACTGAATAAGTTTACCAATTAGGAGTTCCAAGGAAAAAATAACACTCATTGAGTTGTTTCATTTACAAGTAAAATTAATTGCTGAGCGAAGCTTGGAGAAAACTATACAAAATTTGTCGGAACGTCCATCAATCAGCCTGACAAATTGTAAACAACCCATGCGTGCACTTTTGTATCTTTTTCTTGTTTGTTAAATATACGGATGCGTAATTTTAAGTATCTCTCCTTGTCATTATTACGAGGAACTATAAATTCAAGTCTGCACGTGCGACGCATTCCCAATAAAACTTGGATTACTTTTTTAAATTTAACAAAGGAAAGAGTTTTTAATGAAGAGATTTAGATAAAAAGTTTTGTGGATAAACTAAGCTCTTTGGAATGAGAAGTTTTTGGAAAACTCTTCGAAAGTGCATGAAATGTAAATAAACAAGATACTAATATAAGGAACCACGATGCTAAATGCGCAGTTTCATATGGCTACATGTTGCGATCATTGTCGCATTCTATAATTGGTCAGATTTTTCAATATGGATGACGTAATTTATAAAATTATGACCAATCCGGTTGGTACGTGCGAAATTCCGACCTCATTTATAGACCAAATTTATTACAAATGTACCTCCTTATGTGTAGCTCAAATTACCTTGACCTTCAACAGCATTTAATTAGGGGAGAATTTTCTCATAAAATCTAATTTGCCCTTATATCATCATTCTCCGTGTCATAAAATTTGATAGGAACAATCATAACTAAGTCGACAGAATTGAGCCAGTGGGCTAAAAGATTCGGAAAACTTTTTATTTATTCACTAAAAGTCCCATTACGGAATTTGTATGGCGAAAGTTTTGTCAAAAACTATTTTTATTTGTGTTGATGTCACCAGCAATATGATGACGTGTTGAGTGTTGACCATGGAATAGAGTCTAAATGGTACACATGCATTTTTTTCTTACCCTGGAAGTAAGGAATGATTTTGCACATGATATCTCCAAAGATGAAATTCCGAAGGACTTGTCCAACGAGTGTGACTGGCATACACAGGACGCCCAAAAGCAAATCTGAAATGGCCTGGAAGCAAAATACAAAAAGAGAGAAGAGTCGTGTATAAGATATATATATATAAAAACTGGACAGAATAGACATTACTACGTGATGGCACTGACGAGACAACTACCCGCGAATATAACAGCGAGATAAACTTATTTGGACAAATGCGACTCGGTCTCGGCCCCCGCCGAATATTTTGATAGGTTTCCACTCCGTTAGTCTCAACACTCGACTGACCAGTCCGTCCTCATCTTTAATATTTCAAAAAGTAAAGCAAAATCCAAACTGCACTGCAGAGTACACACAGAGTCTAGTTCAAGGACAGTTTAACAAAATTTCAAGGCTACTAGCATTGAAATTTAAAAATCTCATAATGCGCATAAACTGGAAGAAAATTCAGAAGTACTGAAAGTGAAAATCAAAATAAGGTCAAGAAAAGCCTTTGGAATTTAATCATTCCACGCCGGCCAATCCCATATCGTCATG
>WJEZ01002462.1:0-13435 GCA_009869925.1 Thalassaphorura encarpata | reverse complement strand
ACTATTTGTTCTACCCACAATTTTTGATTTGCTCATTCATTTTATGGATTATTTGAGTTGTGCAATTGTTTAATCATTAATTCTACGAAGGATAAGTTGAGGAAAATAGGGTGAGAAATTGTTTCGTTTTTCCCATATGGGCGGGTTGAATTAATACCAAGTACATTGAGTCCTATTCTTCTCTTTGTTTTGTTCTAATGACGTCAAACCCAGAAGATTTATATAATTTATTTCATTCACACGAAAAGAAATGAAATTTTTTTATCTACCATACATTTTCCTCCTGTGTGTGAGATCCATGGAAGGACCATGGGTCTAATCAAAAAACCAGTTTTAATTTAATTTCTAACACGAGTCCCATTGTTTTTTTATTAATAATAAATTACAGGATGATTTAGTAGCATAGTTTTTCATTTTGATGACACCATTCTGGTTGAAGTCTATCTGGACGCAGACCTCTTTCCACGTAGCGTTGTCTGGTCTGAATCATCCTCGTCTCTGCCTCGGACCACCCACTGGTGCTGGGATTGGTCCAGAGTCTTTCCCCCAGGGCACTACCCCTTGGCCACACCTTTCCTTCCAACGACTCTTCATCCACTTGTTCTGACCACATGGGACTAACCCCGCCCAACACAAGCCCCGCCTTCAACCATTTCTCCGCCTCCTCAACACTAGTACGATTAGCCAATATCTTCAGAGGACTATTCGAATACACTTGCTACAACAATGGATTAATTAATTAATTAACCAATTAATTTTTAGCTTAACCCTTACCTGCCATCCCTTGTAAGGAGTGCACCAATTATTAGGACTATTTCCAACCCAAGCCCCATAGCCACAATCCAAATACCATGCATCATAATTACTCAAAATGATTTTGTAATTTTTTGAGATGAGAAATGGAATGAGTTCATCTTGTCCATGGGACCAAATCTGAATCACGTACGTTGAATTACTCAAATATTTTTCCACACTTTCTTTGCTTGTGAGCTCAGAAGTCCATAGAATGGCTGTCAAGTCTTTTCCTCCATTTGCTTCCTTCACTTTCTCATATGCTAAAACACATCAACAAATTTATTAAATCTTTATGCGCATGCGCATCAGTGTGTTTGTTACCTTTATTTTGGAATTGACTCCTAAATGATTTTGTAATTTTTTGAGATGAGAAATGGAATGAGTTCATCTTGTCCATGGGACCAAATCTGAATCACGTACGTTGAATTACTCAAATATTTTTCAACACTTTCTTTGCTTGTGAGCTCAGAAGTCCACAGAATGGCAGTCAGGTCTTTTCCTCCATTTGCTTCCTTCACTTTCTCATATGCTAAAACACATCAACATCAACAAATTTATTAAATCTTTATGCGCATGCGCATCAGTGTGTTTGTTACCTTTATTTTGGAATTGACTCCATAAATCCAGGAATCCCGCCCGAGTTGTTGGATATTTGTTTGAGTTTCATCCAATCTGTGATTTCTTTGGTAGAGTTCCAACAATTGAAATTGATTTCATCTCCTCCCATGTGGAAAATGTCAGGGTCAAACAGGTCAAACAAATCCTTAAAAATATTCCCAAGCACTTCGTACACATTTTCATTCACAATGTTGAGTTGTCCACATGGTGGTTCGACGCAGAATTCTGCCCATGGTTCTTGATTCACACAAACAGCCAAGTCCCCAAGTCCTTTCGTTGGTCCCCATTCCCAACCTATATACGTACATATAGCATATATAGCAGATATATATCATTTATTAATTCTTACCATTTCCTGTATGCGCTGGTTCATCAAACTCAGGGACAATTTTGACTCCACGGACTCTAGCATAGGAAACCAAATCCTTGATTTGGTCAGGAGTATAAACTTGTCTTTGGGAATAAGCTCCATATAAACTCATCTGAATTTTAACCATGATTAGTCATAGTCAGGTGAATTAAAATTAATGAATTACCTCTGGGACTCTTTTTGATACGAACGGGAAAGAGTGAGTGTCTGTGATATGCCAATGTAAAATGTTAAGTTTAGTATAGCTCATCCCATCAATCAATCTTTGAAGACTTTGAATGGAAAAGTAGTTGCGAGAAGTGTCAATCATGATTCCTCGATATGGAAACATTGGTGAGTCACTGATGCTCCCACCTTTCACTATCTATATGCAAAAAACATTAAAGAACCAATGGGAAGACAAGGCAAGGCGCAGTAGCGCCATCTTACGGCCAATGTGTTTAAGTTTTGATCATATGCGATGAGTTGGCTGAGCTGTCTCTAGCCCATGTCTTGCCCCAAAGAAAGTATTTGATTGGATGAGTGAATGGACATGTGTTGAATTTGTGGTGATTGATAAAACATAGGATTCATCTGTCTGTAGTCCATTCACTACGTCTGGCCAAACTGTGCCAATACTTATCAGGATTTTCCTCTTGTTGTCCTCAGCAACAGAGCCAAAGGAAGGGGAACCTCCACTCTCAATATAATCTGGATGCATCTATTATGCCACACATTATTAATTAATCATGTATCAATATAATTAATTTAATTACCTTGGGCAAATAAGTGTTGAATATTTGAGTCGCATTTTGAAGGAGTAGTTTGACTTTTGGATCTTCTGTTTGGAATGGGCTAAACTCAACATCTCCAGGCACAAAATTCACAACTTCTTTTCCAATCTCAACCTTCATCCCATTTCAATTTAATTAGAATGAATGAATTGTTTTAATTAATTGTGTGTGAATTATACCTTTCCATGTGGGCAAAGGCCAAAGAACTCCATTCTGACCACAGTTGAGTTTACATATGGACAAAGATTTTCCTCCTTGTTCTTGGGTCAAATTAACTTTGAGTGTTTTGACACAAATTTGTTTTTTTTCTTCACAAACCCAAGTGTATGGAGAATCTTCATTTCTATATAAAAATTAATTATTAGATAAATTGATTATAAAATATAAATGAGAAATTACGTTGTAGCGATGATGGGGATGGCCAGATGGAAGAAGAAGACGGAAAAGGAAAGGAAGACGAGGCTTGTTTTCATGGTGAAGATGAGGATGAGAATGAAGATGAGTTGTAGAGATGAGGACTAGAGAGTCATTTGCATAACGGGTCACTCACTTAACCCTTCTGGCCTAACTGTCTCCCTCATCAACTCTTCAAAACTTTCCATCTCAACTCTAGAATAATAATAGAAAAATTGACATAGTTTAGTTAACGACTTGAGCGTTCCCATTTGAATCTCATTTGAACATTTGAGTGGATCTCATCCAAATCCTCATCATCTCATAATTCTCTGAGACGTAGTTTCTCATTACGTCGAGTCATAAAATTAATTAATCACCCTCATTAACCAACTTAACAAAAAATGACACTTTTCCTAACAAAAAAGTGCAAAGGATGTTTTTTATAAAATGTATAATTTGATTTAACTCATTGTCATTGTTGGTTTGATTAATTGATGTTTATAATTAATTAAATTGAGATGACAAGGGACCACACGTGTTGCCAATATTCTTAGTTTGATTTTTAACAAAAATCTAACTGTGTATTTAAAGGAAATGGATTGAGTTTGTTTATAGTATGCGGAATGGATTGGGCCAACATATTTCTGGATTTGATGATCATGACATTGGGATGATAATAGCTAATAAAATCATTCTGAATTTAACTACATATTCAGCATCAGACGTCTTCCCTGTTAATTGCGCATAATTCCATCCTTCGTATTTATTTAGATGTAACAGGTTTTAATAATTATTCTGAGTCTAATTTTTGCATTTTGAGAGAATAAAAGTAAAGGTTGAGATGGAATTCATGCAGATAAGGTTAATTTATGAGTAGTACATTCAATAATTTGTTTTTGGTGAGGGAACATTTGGATGCTGGCTGAGTTATAAAACGAGTTGATTAATTATGCTGGATGAGATTATCACACGTTGGTCTGGACATTTGGCTAAACTGGTCTCTGCTGCAGACAGACGTGCACGGCCAAGACATTTGAAGGACAAAAGTCGATTAATTGGTTTTTACATCCAATCGACGTACAAACAAAGCAAATATAAAGACTCGACCAACATCCTTCTCCAGTTTCAATCTCCATTCAACTCAACAATCAGACAGACTCATCCACAAATTTTCAAACTCTCGTTCAAAAATGTCCATTCTGCCTTGGGTAAGTCAAATCATCATCTTATTTACAAAAAACAAATCATACCTAAAAATTAAAAATTTTAGTTTGTAATTTTTCATTCGATAAATTTTAGTTGTGTGTTCTGTTTGCTCTGTGCCTTGTAAATGGAATGCCCCAAGGGGGAAAGCCAAAAGGGCAAAAACGACCAACTCAACCACACGTGGACGGCGAGGGTAATTTTTATTGGGAGTTTGCAAATCCCGATGGAACAGCTCATTACCAAACTGGATTTATGAAAAATCCTGGAACTCCTGATGCAGTCCAAGTTTTGCAAGGTGCTTACACGTATTTTGGTCCAGATGGAACACTGCATCTGACTCAATACACAGCAGATGAAGAAGGATACAAACCAACACATCTTGAAATGCCTCTCCCAGAAGAACACAGAAAATTAGTCAAATACTAACCCATCCACTCTTCAATTATTTAATTCTCGCATAACCACATAACTAAATAAAAACAATTTTATGCAAATAATAAACAAAACACGCATCTCAATGACCTTTGCTCTTTTATTAACATCAAAACTGGAAATATGAGTTCCAAAATGGGTAGAAACAACTTCAATTATAAAACAATCAACTACTTTTTGTCTTTGCTCATAAAATTATCCAGATAAAGTAGGAATTAGATGTACTTGAGATTCTCTTTCTCTGTCAAGGAATTTCCAACATGTCAAGGCATGCATTTTATTTTCCCACAAACTCAAACCTGAAGTTAAAAGTCAAGTTGAATCAAACGGTTTTTTGTCAAGGACGACGTCACGAAACGCATAATTATGGAGTTTTGAATTTCCTTAATAATTTGAACGCACATTTCCAAAACTGTACATTTATTTAGTTGGATTTAATTAATTCATATGTGCTAATGTGGACGAGTGTTGTTGACGTTTGGGTTTTCATAACTTGTTTAGGTTGGGCAAAGGCTTTAGCTTTGAAGCATTGGACATTGTTGGTTGTATTTGTTGAAATGTTCGTTGCCTGTGTTGGGATTTTGTAGAGTAGAGTAGATCTGGTGAGAAAAAAGTAAGTTGAGTTGAGTGGGAAAATCTTTTGATTTTGTCTCACCAGATGAAGATATGAACGTAGGCCACTTTGTCCTTTGTTTCACTTTTACTTTCGTCCATTTGATTTTGATTCCTTATTCTGCGTTTAACTCAAATTTTCTACATTTGCCTCCTCGTTTCTTATCATTTAACACATTTTGGTTTTCTATTAGATTAAAACTGAGTGGAGTGAGTTAGAATTTTACTGGAGGATGCCATAGAACTCCTAATTACATTCAGTTATTTATTATGCTCTATCAATTGAGTCCCACGCCTAACTATAAAAACCCGATTGAAAAAACAAATGATTTTAGCTGAATTACAAATGAAGTTAATCAAGTGTTCAGATGTCAAAGAGTAATTAATGATCCAAATGAATTGAGCCAAGTTGGCACATGTGGGAGATTGGGATGGTAAAATCTAGGTTTGATTGCATGTGTGGATTGAGCTAATGTTTGATTTGGATAATATTGAACAAAGTATTTGATTGAGTCAGGTGTTGAACCATTGCCTACCTCACTCCATAGGATTGGATACAGGTAAGAAGGAGGGGGGCTTTGACTCCCTTCTCTTCCTTCCCACTTCATTCAACATTCAATCATCAACAAACACACATCACGTTCATTCTCTTTACTTTTAGTCAGTCTAAATCCAAAGGAATATGGATAACCCATAATAACTCATCTATTAATTGAACCTAATTCTCCATGTGTTAGTTCCAGTCAGTGTGTGTGAAGTGATGAGTTGAGTCATAATGAGTGGGATAGACGTGGACAAAGGTAATCATTGGTTTTTCTTTACTTCTGTTGGCAAGGAGGAAATGTGTGTAGGGTGTATTGTGTAACCATTTCATTAACTGTGTCACTCAAACCACACATCTATCTATACCCTAGTATTCCCCATATTAACCTCATTAACACTAAACTATTTAGCTGGACATGGGCTCCAGCTCACCATTTACTAATCATTTGCACATTTGTCCGTTTAATATAAGAAAAGTGAATGAGGATAATTATGCCAGGTATGATGTAATGTATGAATGAAGGTATTTTGCATTTACATTAAGAGGAGGAGAGTGGGATTTGCATGGAGACATGGGCTGAGAAAATGAAAGTGAAAAATTAATTCTTTCCTTAAGGCTCCAGCCTACCTCCTTCCCTGTCGTTCCAATTCACACACAAAACATTCACATGCCCACACGACACAAACAACAACAAAATATTTTATACCGTTCATACTTGAGAATTTTTAGTGTATGCTAAAATGTATTTTTATTTCAAATCTGCTAAGCACAATGAAAGATAGGATTGAATGGTCAATTTGGCCTGAGAGTTGAATGATAAGAGTTGAATATTCCTAGTGGGTTGGGCGTGTCTGCTCAAAGTGCCCAGGACAAAAAATCCTTGTCTGTCTCAGCATCTTTTCTGCTCTGGGTTATCCACCTCAATTCAGTTTTTATCATATGCAAATCCAATCATCTTCTCTATCCGATCTGATTAGTCATCCACATATAAATTTTGCCATGATCAAGTCAGACATCCATAACTAACCGTCGTCATGCGTGGCTTGTGGAATCCAATGTGTAAGAATATGAATTAGAGCAATTGTTCCGTCTATTCATTAACCTTCCCCTTGCTCAACTTATTTTTCTTCCGGGATGTTGGCAATGAGATTGTGCTCAAATTTATTTGTTGTGCTGAAAGATCTGATTGAGTGTTGGACTTGACCCACTACAACAATTGTTTTCCCTATTTGCACCCACACAAACTAAACTAGACTAGACAATAATCCGTGTTGAACCATGACTATGGCTTACGAAATAACAATGGGGTTGGTCTAGTCAACTCAAAGCCATTGTCCCATGACCTTCTCTCTCACCCAATGCCAATGACCCATGTCAAAACTCCCGTTAGTCCCATGACCTTGTCTCAAGGGACACTCAACCCTTCAGTCCTACCTAACCCTTCAACACATCAACATCTCCTCCACACATTCAGGGTAAGATTTAATAATACTAAAAGTTTAATAATTAAAAGTAAAAGTGGACAGAGACTATAGGCAAAAGAAAATGAAAGTCAATATTCAAGCAGAGTTTTAATTAAAACTCTTTTGTTTTTATATTTTTGTAAGAGGATTTAATTTTGTTAGATACATGGTATAGTTTGTCCCATTCACTCCCTTCAGCTATTTTTAGAAGGGAAGGTGAATGAGTGGTTAGTATATTTTTGAATATGGACATGACTTTCTAAATATAATCAAATGAGGATGATTTGTCCTTGAGGGATTGCATCATTTGAAGATGAGTTTAATTAGTCCTCCGTCCGTTATCCCAAGGTCGTTCCTTCCTTCCTCAGTCTTAAGTCCAAACAGGTTGACAGTTGAAACAAAGAAAGAATTACATCCATATGCCATATTCTTCTATTTGGTTATTCTCCATGGCAAGGTCTTATGACAATCCACACTTGAGATGTGTCTTGAGGATTTTGTTTGTTGAACAAAGAGGGGGGAAAGAGAATGTGTATATGGGGGGATATGCCCCCTTTTCCTTTGTTGGCCATGGGCTCATGGGGGCACTCAGCGACAACGACACACGCTCAACAACGGGACTCAAAGCAACACACTCACGATCTGCATCTCTCTGTATTTTACATAATATTATCAAAATTTCATGATATTAATTAATTAGTCAGTGGTTGTGTTAGTGTTTGTTGGCCATGGGCTCATGGGGGCACTCAGCGACAACGGCATACGCTCAACAACGGCACTCAAAGCAACACACTCACGATCTGCATCTCTCTGTATTTTACATAATATTATCAAAATTTTATGATATTAATTAATTAGTCAGTGGTTGTGTTAGTGGGTGGAATGATTGGGAAAGAGTGAGGATCAAGCCATGAGCCACGCATCAGCCATCCAGGTAAATAAATAAATTAATTAATCCAATTAGTCAAAAATCGTCGGATGAATTGTGGACGAGATAAGCCTACTCCATTGTGAATGTCATGTTTTTGGATGGACTTTATTTGTTTGGCCAAGATTTGTGAGTAGAATGAGGAAGAGGAAATTAACCTCTCGTCACCTTTTTTCCCTTTTTATTTAATTCACAGGACACGTGTCCATTTCATCAAATCAACACAAAATCTATCAATTCATCTCAACCCAATTACATTACCTTTGCGTTTACTTTACGCATTACACATATCGTTCAGATAAAATCGTTTGGCGGGATATTTAAAATACGCAAGTAATAAATGTGAATTAGACTAGATTAAAAGTGAATATAGGCAATCTGCGTAAGAAATGAGAAGTGGGCTGATTAATTCACTCTGGTTGAAATTGTTGTGTTGTAATTGGGTTGGATGGAAGTTGACCAATGAGGTCAATGTCGTGTGCATAGAGCTCAACAACATGGGCCAATGGCAAAATTATATCCGACCATCCCTGACCTATCACTTTCACTCACCCAGTTCAAATGACCTTGACAAATCATTACTTCATCTTTTTTTAAAAAAATTTCATTTTTCCCGGGAGAACATTTTATCCCATTAATCTAGAATTTCAACATTTGTAAAAATTTTATTCTAGACGAGTTTTTGGTTTAAAAATGTGGATAGTAAGTGTCCTTGTTTATTTTTTATGAAATGAAGATAAAGACAAAATCCTGTTTGTGTTAGATGAATTGACTAGCTAACCTTGATTCCACGTTTCAAGAACAAATGACAAAATCCATAGTCCTCACCTATTTTACAAAATTCCTTAGTTTTATGCCATTTGCCTATGCAACCTATTAGGATAGGTTGTCCTCTGTGATGTGACTCGTTCTATTCTATTATTGGAGATTAGACCATAAAACAAAACCGGATTTTACATTACATTACACACGGAACTGGGTCCGACAAAAAAATGTGGTCTATTCTCCAAATCCGTCTTCTTTTGAATTCTAATCCCATGATCACGCCCATTTGGATAGATTAAGAAAATGATGAGTGGGATTTCCATTAGCCATTTCATTTCTGCAGAATTATAAATAGTCATTAGGGGAGAAGAATTCTGGAGAAATGGATGGGAGGAGTGACCTTAGCTGTGGCGTCGGTCGTTCCAAGACCTAATATTAGATTAATTTTGACTAAAATTCAAAAATTTGTATTTAAGAAATTTGTGATTTCAACCGCCAAGTTTTGACATACTCCAATGAACGTAGAAAAAAAAATATTTTGGTGTTAGGGCGCGACCAACATGTCAAAATGTTTCCTTGTGAGACTTAAAGGCTAAGGCTACCTGATGAATTGTGTAATTAAATTGAGGGAGTAGGAGGAGACAAGGATTAAGGAAGTGAGAGGAAAAGACACACGGGTTAAGGAATAAACTTGAACAGCCCAATCAAGGACCCTGCAATTCGTCCACGCGCATGCGCATGGGCATAGGCATGATTTCCGCCTTCAGGGCTCATTGCCCTTCTCGTCTTACCTGGAGTCATCATAGTAGTAATTTGGCCATATGTTGTAAGATATGGCTATATAGTCCTTCGGTGGTTGGAAGAGAAGAACCTTGAGTCAAGGTCCAGACAGAGGAGAGAGAGGGACTCTAGCAGATATTTGCAATCTTTGTCATTTGCTGATTCATCTGTAGCAGAGTACAAGTAGTTGGTCGTTCTTATGTTTGAGGGTCACTGACAACGTTGGCTATCCCTTCCTCCTATCTACCTCCTCAGTTCCTTCTCATCTACACAACACCATCCATCCATCCAGTCCTTCTTCCCTTTTTTATTTATTTCTATTTACTCAAAATAAATTCATACAATCAGAAGTGAAGTGTAGTGATAATTATTTTGCTTTATTTTTGGATTTCAATTAATGAATTTTGGGTAAGTAGAGTGTATAGTTGAAGTGAGTCGTGTGAAATTGCATAAGTGTTGTTGTGTAACAAAGGAGTGCGTATGTGTTGAACGAAATGAAATCGAAAGTCGTTTTGTTTATTCCTTCATCTCGTCTCGTCTTAACCCACAAAACACTCGGCTTGGCTTGGCTTGGCTTGGCTCAATTATCACTTGTTCCTCAATCTCTTCTTCACCTGACCTCATTTCTTTGTATCTTTTTTACAACCAACGCCCTTCCCTTGTCAATCCACTACGGCTCGCCCAACCTGCTAATAATGGGGCATTGAGAGACAAAATTATTCATTCCTTCAGCAAATCCATTCTTTTAGCCTTTTGAATATTTAAATTGGTGAAGGGGAATACTTATTTGAAAAATTATGCGCGTGCGCATGAAGAATGAGGCGATTATGTTTAATTTGAGGATTATTTGGGAAGGTTAATGTGTAGAAGGTTGAGAGGAGATAGGAAGACAAACGTTTGTTGTAAAAGATAAAATGAAGAAGGTGACTTGAGCTGCAAAGGAAAAGGACGTTGGAATGAAAATATTTGCATGATTTTGTTTTAAAAATAAATGGATATTTGGCTGTACTAGGTGGTAGGAGGGGAAGAAGATGAAAGGTTGGTTTGATGCATTCCGCACTGATGGCGGACCCACGCTCTACTCTTACTCAAACAGAACTCCAGTCACTGGAGATGTTCCATCCATTTGTCTCTATGTCATCTTTGCAACCATCTACATTGCTTTCCTCATCATCTTCCCTGGCATCAGAAAACAAGTAAGAAAACAAACCCTCCTCTCATTTTTATTTGTCATATAATAATTCATATATTTTAATTATACAGAGATTTACAACATTTTTGAGTGTGACGCTGAGTGTGTTTGTTGGATTCTCCATTTGTGGTAAGGATTTTTATTAAATAACCAAATGTAAAGAGTAACACGGAAGTGGACGTGGCTGTCTCCTTGGATTCACATGGATTTCAAGGTGTTTTATGACTTAAGCTTGGCTGAATGAGGACCTTGTGTTTAGTGAGAGGGAATGTGTGACCTTCACACACATTAGCTCATTCCTCTTTTGTTTTTTTATTTTATGCGCTCAGAACAATATCAAACTCAAACTCAAATGAACAACCAGTCCATTCACTTCCGCATTCACTCCTATCTAATCCAATTCTAATCATCACTTTCTCTTCTAGATTAATTTCGTATTTACATATATCAACTAATTTTAAATTAGCTTTCTACAACACTTGAAATTACAATTGATTTTACATTTGAATTAACCCCACGAATAATATACTAAAAATATGGTTTGTGTATGTGAATGAATGAAGGAAAAGAAAGGAATTGGTTGGCTATTGTTAGGTTAGATTTAAGAATAAAGTGTTGATTGTGGTGAGATATGGGCTAAATCCCTGGGATTAATTTGACATGATTGCATAGCAGGAGTAGGAATTTACGTGGCTGAAGGAAAAATGGGAAAAACTAAAGGATTTGACCCAAATACCATTTTTCCTTCCTCCCAAGGTCTTTCTTTTATTTGATTCAATGAAAGTGAATCAGAATTGAGTAATGAGAGAATGCAGCAGAGTGTGAAATGACTCTCTACACCCAAGGACCCATCAACAATAGTCAACAATTAAACTCACCCTTCAGTCTACTCACTCACCCAAAATGACTCAACTATATTCTTTTTTATTCAATTCACATATTAAAGGCCAAAATCACAAATCACGATTCTCACGATTTGATTTGAATCTGACTCTCGCAGGATTTAAAGTGTCAACATCCTTTCTGTTAATCTAATCAATTAAAGGATTAAGCAGATCGTGAATCAGATTAAACCATGGATTAACATTTGAGCAAAGGACTAAATGACCAATCCTGCCTCAGGTGGTGTCCATTCTATTCTACTATTTTTGCTCAATTTGTCCTCAATGAAAGAAACCGCAAAAGAGAAGGAGATTAAGGTGTGAATGGATTAGTTAATCCTGCCTCAGGTTTGAGCCAAAGGGTGAATTGCATCATGGGGACAATTAATTTCATCCGTTGAGATCCATTGGCTAAAAGAGTGACAGATGTTAAATAGAACGAAACATTAGCTAACACTCCAACTGATGAGTATTTTTTAGAGCATAGCAACCAACCAACCAACCATTTTGATTTTTGTTTGATAGCAAGTCAGTATGGTTCATCTTGGCATGTGGCAGACACATCCATCCAGTCCTACTACAGAGCATTCTCCAGAGAAAAGGTGACAGCTGATCTAGGGATTCACATTGGGTTGATGCATTTCAACGTCACACTCCAAGGATGGACCACCCTTGACAACCACCCAGGCCCAGACCACTGGAACAAGAGTTCTGGGGCTGCTGGGGAAGACATAGATTTTAATGAGAGGTTTCATTGGGAGTCTGCGACGGAAGTGCAGGAGGACTACAAGGCAGCCCTTATCAAGGGTCTACCCTACCCAATCCTCACTGTGGCAGAATATTTAAATATGGATGAAGAAGGATTTGCATGGGGAAGACAATACAGACTAGCAGGGCACTATGCTTCAGTATTTCTATGGTATGCCGCACTTACTCTATGACTCCCATACTACTCAATGTACTTATACTCTTTTATTTTAGGTTTTCATTTGTGTCTTGGATTTTGACGATGGGTTTATTTATGATGGTTCCTCGCTACGGTGCATACAAAATGGTTGTGACTGGAGGTCTTTTGTTGACCACGGATTTGTTGTACTACATTCTCATCCCAGCCACGCCCATCATGATCAGATTTGAAGACAAAATTGTCATGTTTCACTTTGGATCTGATTTTTGGCGCATCTTTGGAGCAGGTATACAATTTTTAGTCAAAAGTAGTAAAATTATGATTCCGGATAGACAGAAGAGAGTGAAGAGTGAATTTTATGTGTTTGGTGTTGGCCAAGGTAAAATGAAGATGATTGTTGTGTTTTGCTTGGATTGGGCAAGAATGGAATGTATAATTATGGGCATTTAGACTCAGCCAAGGAAAGAAAGAAAAAGATATGCAAATAATGTGCCCTTTTGAGTCCGGAAGAGAATGTACTGTATTGTATTTTGATTTGTTGTTTTTTTGCTAGGAGTGTTGTGCATCATTGTTGGGAGTATCATTGCCATCGTGGATTTACTCTACCCTCACAAATTTTCTACCATTTTGGAAGTAGACTATGACACACCCTATGACAGACACATCATCATCACTGAATCCTCACAGTCACACAAACACAAAAAATCAAATTCACTTGAAAATCCATCAACCATCGATAGAAAAATACTCAGGTATGTTAAACATTTTAAAAT
>WJEZ01002461.1:0-13445 GCA_009869925.1 Thalassaphorura encarpata | reverse complement strand
GAAGATTCCAGTCGTGTGTGTGATGTTCGCCACCTCTACAGCCCACATACTGCCATCCTTCGCCCTGGAAAACATATTGACCTTAGACCAGGATGTCAAAAGACAAAATGTGGAGTCATTCCACCCCACTACGTTCGCCCCAAGTGCATGATGGCCAATTGTCGTCGACGAGAGCAATGTCCTTGTACAGATCGCTACAAGCGCTATTGGTCCAGAAATCCAGATGTCGGATGCCCTGATGAGATTTACAGAAATCAACCTTGGTTCCATGATCCAATGGTTCAAGATGGGTGGGATGATTTTATTGGTGATGTCACCACCCCTTGTAACATTGGTTGTAAAATCCAACCTGGGCCAGATGACTGTGAATACAATTGCACCAAAGTTCGTGCCCTCATGGGTCCAAGTACTTATTGCGTTTGGGATCTTCCGGATCAGGATGATTGGTGAGTTTGCGTACCCAGTTCGTTGATTTTAACAATAAGCTGATCTGTATACATCTGATTTTCAGCGCAACAATCAAATACGGCTACAATCGTGATTGGCGTCTCTACAACGAGGATCAACGACAAAATGCGAGTGACATTAAATGTGGTTGCGGCGGAGAACCAATTTGTTGTCCACCAAGGTGCTGTGAGTATCCACCCTATCTGGGGCAAAGATTTGGCGCTCGTTACATGGCATGGGCTCATCCCCTCAGCTTTATGTTTCCTCGTCCTATTGCTTACAACTATCAATCAATCCCAAAGTGTTAAACCTTTTCTTCTAAAGCGAAAACTTAAATTCAAACTTTCAAACATTGTTACGTTTAAAAATATATCGAACCAATGTGAAACGTAGAAAATTAAATATCGATTGAAGCTTGAAGAAACTCTTGAATTTTAAATTTAATTTGACTTGGGGTAATTTAATAGTAGAATTAATTAACAATAGGATATTTTTTCTGCTGCCAAAATTCTGTATCTTTGCTTGAAACGATGATTTTGACTGTATTGATGAGTCTTTTCTTTTGTCTCCGATTGATCAAATATTCAATGAATAAAACTATGAATGAAATTGTGACGCCCAACAGAAGCATGTAGAATGACCCTTGCATATCACTGATTCTCACAGTACGATTTGCAACAGAACTAATAGTCGAAGAACATTGGTCCTTTTGTGGCCAATATTTAGATTTCCAATTCTTCACCATTCCACTTTCCAACATTACTTTTATCCTAAAAAAATATAAATTCAAAAACTGAATCAAGGATTTCTGATGAAGTATTGGAAATAACTTTTTTTGGCTTACTCATTGTTAAAAAGATTCAAGTAAGTGCTTGTGCTTGGAACGATGAGAGCAATTTGCTCATCAAAAAATTCTTCCTTTCCTGAATTAGGTTCAGACAATTAAATTTTGTGGCTTTTGGCTGCGCAATTTTTATTTTTAACCTTACCAAGAGCAAAGTCACATTTTCCACTCTTTTTGAGATCCTCACTCATGGCAATGGCCAATGTACTCTTCCAGTCTATGAATGCATGATTATCAAATCGAATTTGATCCATTACCGTTTCATTCAGACTTTCTATGGCGGAGACCTTTTTCGTAAATCTCCTTAATGTTTTCTTTCAAGGATGATTTCAAATAGTCTTCAATGATGCTATCGGACACGAACCCCCAAGAATTGACTCCTCGATAATGCAAAATGTCATCCAATGTGTTGACTGGGCTCTCGACTTTTGGAAATGTTAAGAAAGCAACCAAATTCCCAGAATATGTTGTGATGATAATTAAAACTAAAATCCACCAAAAGCTAATGACGAGACGTCCACTTGAGGCATGAGGTAAATGCGTCCCACCTTTACAGAAAAAATTATAAGATTTGACCAAATCTTAATTTTGAGATAAAACTCTGGTCAACCTTGTTGTAAAATTGCTCCAAATAGATACCAGTAGCAATTTTTGAGTTGAAACAGTCCATGTTTTGTGTCGTGATGATAAAACGTGTAGTAAGAACTGTTGCGATGAATCAAGTAAAGAACTGGGGCTATAATCACAATAGCAAATCCTAATCCAAGCCAAACCTATGAAAAATTCCGATTTAATTCAAGAAAAAGTTTAATCCAGTGATTTGATGTATTTTTTTCACAATTTTATATTCTTACATCAAGTGTAAAAGGAGCTGCGAACAGCATGACGCGAGAAAGTTCAGAAGCCCTATTGACCATGAAGGAATAAGCCTCTCGTTCCAAAACATTTGTAAAATTGACAACTCTTGATCGTTCAACATTGACGCTGAATGCTCCAGCAGCTAAAACCACCTTCGAAAAATTATCAAAAGTAGTTTTGCATACTGCAGCACAAGTTTTAAGGTCATATCCATTTCACACCTTATTTTCAATGACCATTCCAGTCATACCATCCCATTTTCCATCGGGTTTGCAAAAATCCCCATGTCCCATAAGGAGGAGGAATGACGTTGTAAGTAAAATTAAGGGTTGTAGCCATATGATTTACAACTTCAAATATAAGACCACTATAGTGTGTTTTGGATGCGTCATTGGGGTCAGAGGTGAAAATTTGCCAAGGCGGATACTGAACGACTTCTAAATCAGATATGCAATTTCTAGAATTTATCGAAAAATTGTTACTCACGTGAATTGATGTAATATCTATAGTCCGTCCTCTGAATCCTCCGGTTACATGGGGAAATAAGTCATCAAATTGTTGAAGCCCAGTGACTGGATTCCAATTTGCAACGGGTAAAACCCTTTTCCCAAATTTTCCGTTTTCTGTTGCCTCTAGTCTCCATAAATTGGAACTTTTCTCACAGACTTTTAGAACAAACGTGTCTAGGTTTGACTAATTTAGGCAAAATTAATTTTTGACACTCTTCTAATTCACTTGGTATAACTATTTCTTACATAAACCATACTGATTATATCCATCGTCCGATCCTTCCGACTTGGTTTGATGAGCTCCCACTCCTCATCTGATACTTGAAGAAACATGTTGAATTCTGTATCAGTTACATTTTCAATGGATTGAAGAAATAATGTTGTAATAGTCTCAACTTGACAGAACAAAGTTCCCTATAAAAATTGAACTATTACAGAAACTCGAGACTTTGTAATAAGATTGCAATGCTTACAATTAGATCTGTAGAAAGACTCGAATGATTCGAAATCAAAGCTACATTGACTCCATCGTTGATTCCACGTCGAATTACATCTGTCCATCCTCTTACACTACTTGCCCCGTCTGAGGTTATGAATAAATATTGCATTCCAAATGTCAGAACACCGACTCTTTTGGCCTAAGATTTTGTATCGTACAAATTATTTCAAGAATTATTGCATTAAGAACTGAAAATTTAGCTTACAGCATCCAAAACTGCACCCACATTCTTCCCAAGGGTTAATGTTACAAAATTCGAGTCACGTCCTTTGTACTTGGTCAAGATTTCTTCGACTTGTCGATCCCTAAGTCATGTCATAAGAATTCGATTCGAGGGTTTTAAGTTATGTTTTCCTGAACACTTACAATGTCATGATACGACTCATACTATCCACAGAAAAAATTGAGTAAGGAATATCTTTAAATTCAGATTTGGAGGCTAGACCCTTGAGTACGGCATCCAAAACACCTTCTCCTGTTTGCTTGTCACAAATAATATTGGCATTTTTCCATTTTGGAAGTAATCGTCTCTGTCTAATATCAATGAGCAACTGGTAAAGAGCATCTGTGCTTGTAAACCAAGTTAGAGGAAGAGTAATGGCTGTATCTTTTGAGAGTCGATTACACCCAGGCTCTAAAATTACAAAAATATATAAATCCATTCTTAATGTACAAAACTATTTTTATATACCGGTCAATGCGATATGAGCAGTCGGGCCAAAATGCTCAAAAGTCCTTTCTGATAATTCATGGGTGTAGTCGCAAGGAGCAAAGCTAAAGAGGAAGACAATGTCTGGCAGAGAACTAAAATCATCTGAAAGGTCAAAATCAACTATGGAAATGTTGCTGACTCTTGAATTGTTAAATGTGGAATTTGAGCTAATGTAAATGACATTGTTGACAATGGCGTGGACCATTTCTTTGATTGTGCTTTCTACAAAGGGCGCGTCTTCCATGACAGTTATTCCCGGTTCGATAACAACTCCTAAAAATTCCACATATATAATTAACTTGAATTTTAAATGGTAAAAGTAAATGAATTACCCATGATGACATTCTTGTACTGGAAATCCTGAGCGAGAACGCAAGATGAGAGTACCGTGATGCAAAACAATGTAAAGAATCTGGCCCTCATCATTTCTATACTTTTTCAGACTATTTTCTCTATAAAATTTCCATTTTGAAGAAAAATGGCAAAGCTAACGCCACTTCATACAGAAAGAACGAAGGCAAGAAACCAGAACCGTCTATCGGACTGCAAGAACTTTCGTAACACAAATGCATTGGGTTTTATCATGAGAACTTTGGGTTGAAAAATTAATGAACCTGCTCAGTGGAACGGCAAATCAAAGTCGATTTCCTACTCTCAATCTAAACTTGATTTCAAAGTTCCACACGCAACACAATTGGATAGGAAATCAGAAGAACACAAAGATGTTAAAAAATTCTGACGATTGATGTGAATCGATTCAAGGAGAAATCAGTTGAGTTCTCACGCAAAAGAAACCTTCACATACTTGCAAAAAGAATAGCATTGCTTGCTGTCGTTCTTTCTACATGTCGATTTGTTGTATCGCTCGTATCCTGAATGAATCATGTGCATAAATATTTTATTCTGTTGTAAAACTAGAATGTCAGTCCGACTGCCAGTCTCTCCAACACAAAGCTCAATAAAACAAGTCCAATTGAAAAACTTTTTTTAACTTGGCTTTGTTTCAAGTTGGAGTTGAAGGGTATTAACAAAAATATCCGTTTCCACTTTATGTAGTCCAATTTCCAATATATTGCTAAAACTACGATGTACGACTCATCAAGTCAAAGTCTAGTTTGCGATATGTACGTTATGCAAAATTAATTATTCATACTCAATTACGTTAAAATCCACGTAAACATATCACAAAGCAAAGCAAGTTGATTGACAGCATCCGATATTCCGATCTGTCTCACCATACAAGCCACTTACGTGAATGTCAATGTGAAATTTAATTGATGAAAAAATTGTGCATTGGCAAACAAAATGCAGTAGCTATGATGAGCTGCTATGCTGACAGCTGGATTAGAGCCATTTTCAAGTACTATGACTATGAGCTCTGACATTCTATTGATAATGAATAAAATGCTAAATTTGGATTCATATCTTCTAAAAACTCACAAGGCATATTACAAAGTGTTGAAATTGGCATAAAAATAAAATTTAGTACGCTAAACATGTCGTCAACGAATGAGCAACAGGATGTCGTTCTACTGTGGTTGATGAGAATTCAAGGACACTTTGAACACTCACTGGGATTAATGTTGATCGAATCAAAAGTTTAAAATGTCTAGCATTAAAATGACATGGGCAGGTGAGCTCCTTGAATTAAATTAACACGTAGAATTAATTGTTGGCCAACAAAATATCACGAATTTGGCTCGTGGAACCTCATTTTAACATTATTATTGTGGATCGGGTTTTGTTCAAATATATAAAATGCCATTCAAAAACCACCGGAAAGGTAAATTCTAAAGAGCAAAGGTTAAATAAACTAAACTTTATACCCTCATGGAGCTATTTGTAAGTCCTACGCTTGCTTAAGTTCCTGAACTTAATTTATAATAATTCTGCTTGGTTCGGATTCGGCTCTTTCCAGAATATCCGATCCTTTACAATACCAGCAGCATTACCTCACGTTCATTGAACAATGCATAGATGGATTAAAGGTTATCGCTAAAAAAAATGCAAGCTCACTAAGCCAAGCTTACGCTTAATAAATAAAGGTTAAAAAATTAAGAGTCCTCAGCCCTGAAGCTGGACATGTGATGAGAACGGGTGGCTATGCTGAGCTGTGCTTATCCAGATAACGAATTAGTGAATTTGTAGATTGAACACTTGATCCTGTTCTCAATTCTTTTAAAGCATTTTGCTTGAGGGCTAAATTTTCCAGTCTAACATATCGTTTCATGTGGAAAACAAGTCAATATTTTCAAGAAAGACTCCAGAATAATTAAACGAACAGGCCATGTTGACCATTCAACAATCAAAATTAGTTTTTGCGGTAGGAATTTTGACACTATTCTTGCTTGGAGGAACGAATGGAAAAAGTATCAACATTATTGGTGGCGACAGCACTGCCCGAGGTAAGATTTCAGATCAAGTGTACGTGTTTAATAATTTTATATATATAAAATGTGTGTTTGCATCTTAGGCGAATTTCCATGGATGGTTAACATTCAATTCAACTCAATTGCTGGGCTTCAGCCTATCTGTGGTGGTGCGATCATCAATTCCACTCATGTCGTAACAGCTGCCCATTGCGCTGATTTTGAGATCAGAGATTTATTGGTAAGTCTAGCCGAATCAAGTTCAAATTTTTAGAATGCAGTAAATAAACTCTTTACTCAATTTCAGCTTGTAGCAGGAGCCTACAACATCAACGAAGTCGAAACCCAACAACAAAGGAAAACTCCAAAATCCATCTACATGCACCCGGAATATCAAACTGGTACATTTTCAAATTGCAGCAAAATTTTAAAAAATAACAAAAAATTCTGAACTAATAGGCGACCTAATCCGACATGATATGGCCTTAATTGAAGTCAACACTCCATTTGTGTTTAATACATGGGTTCAGCCTATTCCATTACCAGCAGAGCGTCATAATGCTTCTGGATATTGCTATATAGCTGGATGGGTGTCAAACAAAGGATGACGCATCCTCTGACGTTCTCCTCAAGGCAATCGTTCCAATCGTTGATAGAGAAGAATGTCGTAAAGTTTATCCTGACCATCTGGATAAAGATAATCAAATCTGTGCTGGATATCCAGAGGGTGGCGTTGATGTGTGCACCGTAAGTCATTGTTTCATGCTCATATGGGAAATTCCTAGGCATTTTTATATTTTTTACATTTTTCAGGGAGATACTGGAGGACCTCTCATGTGCTCTGACCTTGGTCACCTCTATTTGGCCGGAATAGCTTCATGGGGTTACAAATGCGCAGTTCCAGGTTATCCAGGGGTTTATACAGAAGTTTCATTTTACACAAAGAGTATAACTCCAGCCGAACGAACAATCGAGTACTAATTAGCAACAGATCATGTCAAATCCTAGTCTAATCTAATCTGCTAATACTAGAACCCACCTGTTTATAATCCTGGCTCTTTGGCTGGTTCAACAGAGCAACGGACTACATTATAAAAATTTATTGACTGGGCGTGTATTAGTATAGTACGGTAAATAGTAGTAAATGCATCCTAAAAATATTTTTCATCACTGCCATTGACATTCGAAAGCCAAAACTAAATTACCCTTCGTTTGTTTTGGTTATATTTTACTCTTTATGTTATTTTTTGTACTTCGGAAAATGCAAAATGCTAAATAGTAAATTTTTGTACAAAAATCGATGTTAACTCCATAAACGTGTTACAAGAGTTCTATTTCTACTGCAAAAACAAACGAATTTAAAATTCGGTCCTATGAATAATTAATCAAATGGAAAATCTATAAAAGAATCAGCCCATCATGTCAATCAAGACTATAGTGGAATGAATCATGCAAATCGCATTGTCAAGTGTTTTTTCCTGAACTCGTAGCAATAATCTTTTTAGTTGCTGCGCGTGTGGACATAAAAAATAGAACACTTTATTGATCATTGATTAATTGCACTGATTTCTGACAAGCAGGACAAAGTTAGAGTTCAAAAAATATTTGCTTGTATTATTAAAGCTACTCCACTCACGGTCAAAATAAATAACAACATAATTAAGTAATATAAAACTAAGCCTTACTTTACTACTTGATTTTTTCCAAATCCTTGAGAGAAACATCAGGCTTCTGCTGTGGTAGGGGTTTCGGCTATGAAAAAATTACATGACAATTGTAATATTTGTAGCTTTTTCGGGTGAGGGAAGCTTGAAAATGATAATTACCTGTGAAGGATCAGGTTTCCAGGCGATGAAATATAAAATTTGAAATGTAGCAGGGATTGTCCCATCTTCTTTTCCGTACATTTCTACAAAATAGAAAAATGGTCTCTATTCAAAAAAGTATTCTTGGCTTGGTCGTCCTTCAGATCAATCAGATCAGGGTACGCCAAACCTTATTTACCTTGATAAGTTGCACCAGCAGCAAATAAAGTATCACGTCTGATATGAGTTTTTCGTTTCCAAGATGCATTATTCTCACCCATTCCCTTCAAATCCTCCATGAGTTCAAATATTGAAGGATAACTTATCACGTGCTCCTCAGTATCCTGAAAAAGGATATGGCAATTAAAACATTTCTATTCCATCATTTTATATGTCTAAATTGCGCTCAAACTTACAATGGTCAACATTGTGAATCCATTTAAATTCAAAAGGCTTCCTATATCTTGAACTTGAGCAAACGGCGATATATGGGATCCGATTCCCTAGATTTTGAGAGAGATAGGATTACAATAATTGCGTCAGTACTATTAAAATTGTAATTACTTAATTGCTTCGTAATTTATTAGACTTACTCCTTCCCTTTCCAATTCACTCAATTGTAAGGAACATCGTAGCTCAAATAAAGTTTGACATCCAAACATTGCCGCAATAAATGCCCCATCAGGTTTTAGAATTCGATTAACGTTTCTAAATGTACTAGGTAAATCGTTGACCCAATGAAGGCTAAACAAAAAGTTGTCTTTAGTATTCCATAGATTTTTCAAAAAAACGTCTCCCAATGTCTCAATATAATCCTTTGCATTCTACTTACTTTAAACCAGAGACGACCAAATTAAACTTATTAGACTCAAATGTTATATCCTCTTCGTCCATTACAATTTTTTTACAAGGTATATCCTCCGGAGCTTCCGCTTGATCTAAAAGTGTGGAACATCTATCCGTCGCAATTACTGAGTTGACGATACTCTGTAAATTCAAATAATTTTTATGTTTCGCCCATATAACGTACACAGATGTGAATTGATTTCAAATTACACTATTGAGATGTTTTAAAATATGTCCACGAGCACATCCAAGATCCAATATAACATCCAGATTTCGTTTTATGTCTATAATTCGATCCGCAAGGACGTATCCAACCTGAAAAATATGCATAAAATAAATCAAATCAGCTCAGCTAATTAAATTTTTAATTAGTGAATGTGTTACTTACCTCCTCCCTCAAATATTCATAGACACGACTGTCTTCTAAATTAGCAGCCCTTTGCCTCTGCATCAATTTGGCATTTCGATCAAATACATTAAGTTGACTAGGTTTTGCTGGAGCTCCACTTGCAAATCTTCTGGGTCCTTGTCTTTGGCCAAAATAAATGGGCAGTTGACGACAACCACATCGATTCAAAAACTTAGCCGAAATTCCACATCCAAAAGAAAAAGTCGTCATTTTTCTACATATATCTCCAATAAATTACCAAAATCTGCAAATCTGAGAATTGGAATCCCGCAATTTTATTTCAACTCGAATTTCCCACATGTACATGAAAAATCTCAAATTAAACCCGAAAATTCCAATAAATCGGACTAAAATGATTTTTTTATATTGGAACTTTTGATATTACGTGAGATTTCGTATTCATTCTGATCTGTACAAAAGTGCATTACAGGCAGATTACAACAAACATTTATTACTATTCCATTACGATTACGACGGATGGAAGTAGATAATTTTCCTATACTACTTGATTTCGCATGTAACCGATGAAATATAACATACATAATTCTAGGATTTTATATGTAACTGAGCTAACAAGGAACCAAAAATAATTGTATTTACTAACTTAACTAGACTCTTGAGTGAAGCCATTATTATCGAGTGATTGTCTCACATTATATTTTTGCATTGCTTTACAACTTGGAGCAGAGCAGAGGCAGACTGGAAAATCTCAAAAGGATAGGACCAAATAAAATTATCCCAAAGTGAAAAAGGATTTACACTATTCATTTCAACTAAACAGGTAACAAATTGTACTTTTTTCTTCCCTTCATTAAGTTATCAGCCAATGAGCAAAAATAAGACGGTAATATTCATAAAAGCCCAACAAATAGCAAAGCAAAGCGCTTTGGCATACCTCTCAACATAATTTATCAAAATCCTTTGAATTTATTTATTTTTAATAAGTAGCGAACAAACATTTGTAGCATAAGAACTATTTTTATAAGTATAAGTTTGATTTGGTCTTGACCTCTTGTCTTGCTTTTAACGTAAGGCTAGCCCAGACTATGCTAAGAAACTAAAGGAGCAATTAGCAATGGTAAATTACCGGTAAGGTTTTACAAAAACAAATATGGATGTGGATTGAAGAGAATGGTATTGGTATTTGTAAATGTACATGGCCAATTACAATGCATTAGTCAGTTTAACTTGAACTTGACTCGTGGACTGGTTTTTCCTTAATCCCCAGCTTGGAACGGTCGCTTGGATGGTGGTATCAAATGAATGGGCAATTCTTCTGGAAGATCATGACCATCCAATTTAACATTAATCAAGTGCATTGCTAAGGCAAATTCATCTTCATCCAGCAATCCATCCTTGTCAACATCAGCTAATTTCCAAACCTGAAAAAAATTAACATCAAACCAAAATTAGTTTAAAACGTCAACAAAATTGTAAAAAAACAATTTTCAAATTGTCAAATTTCTTACCTTTGCAAGTACAGTGTTAGGTAATTTTGATTTGACCATTTCCGCCTTGGCAGCAGCTCCAGACACTTTTCCATCGTTACTTCTTAGAGCTTCAAAAATGTCGTCATACTTATGTTTATCCTTTGCAACGATCCAGTCGACTTCACCACGTCCGGCCTCAGCTCCTTCAAAACGTTTGAACCCGAATGGAGTACTTTGATCTTGATGTCCAGTAAAGACTCCACCCTTAACTTTATCATTTCCATTCAGTACTGTGTTCCTAGCATCTTCGACTGGGATTTGATCCATTAACTTAGCAATATCATTTGCTAACATTGCATCCACAGTTTCAATCAACTTTGGCTTTAAGGCTTGGAATTTTGTAAAATCGTGATTCATGAGCTCCTCCTATAAGCAAAAGCAAATCAAAATTTATTAAAATAAACATTTTTCAAAGCTGTTTTAAACATAAAGCAGTAATAGTATTTTTACCTTCATTTTCTTAATGTCCGGAAAGTCTCCAGGTGAGATTTGATGTTCACGCTGTAACTGAAGGTAAATTTGGTCCAAATTTTTGATCAACTCTTTCTTCTTAGAATCTTTCCCAAACATTGAAGGCATGTCCTTTCGGAGTGAACTGATAATGTAGGCATGGACCTGTATTGCAATTCAAGGTGTTAGATAAAATTACTTTGCAAAATTGAACAAATTGGGTGAAAATTGTCATACTTTAGCAAGGCGAGCACGTTTGATTAAATCATTCAGCTTTCTTAGGGCGGCATTTCGAGGCAATTGCTCCAAATCTTGAAACAAGTCTTGCTCTTCCGCTTCAAACAATCTAAAAACAAAAAATAAGGGGTAATTAGCCTTAGGCATTTGGAAACATCATTAAATTAAAATGAACATACTTCCGGTTAGAGTCATAGCGCAATGGTTGGTCCCAGAATGAGCCAATGTAGACTCGAGCAACTTCAGGAGTTTGTAAAACTTTTCCTAATGACCACATCAAGGCTCCATAAACTCTCATGAGCTGCTGGTGGTCTACCATATCGGCCTAACATTGAAAAAAATATTAAAATCACATGATTCTGTCAAAATATTGAACAGCTTAATAACCCAACTTACTTTGTTAAGAATAATTCTAATTTTGTCATCATGTCCTTTGAGTGCTTCAATTGAACGACGAAATTCATCTGAAATGTCCAACTTGTGAGCATCAAACAAAAGAATGATTCTATCCACTCTCTCTGCAAACCATTCCAAAACTCCAGTGAAATCATAACCACGATCCACTCGTTGTTTTTCTCCAGAAAGAATTCCAGGAGTGTCTACGATTGAAATTCCCTTGAGTACTTGAGAATCTACCATGGAGCATTGAAATCTGTTGAGGAATGCATTTCCAAATTTGGACAGAGGTCTGAATTGTTTCTTTGGGTCAACGACAAGGGCGTTCCCTGGAATGATCCCATCTTTTTCCCCAAACATCACAGATATAAAACTATCCGTCGTTGGCTCTGGACCAATTCGAATCCCTGGGAAGTCTCGTTCCAAAAGGTAGCGAATAAATGTTGTTTTCCCTGTAGAATATTGACCTACTAACATAATCATGGGTTTGGCATCAAAATCTGGATCGTCTAAGGCTGGAGAGTGGAAATCATGCTGAAAAATTCAAAATTCAGTTTGAATGTTTCTTATGCTTATTAACTATAAACAATCAAAATTATTTCTTACAAAATGATAGGCTGATTCCAGCGGAAGTAATTTGGTTTTGTAAATATGACGTAATCCACCAGCAACATTTTCAAACACTTCAGCATTCTTCTTCTTGGAGTCCTCGTTATTGAGCCAACTGAACATGTTGATTTTTTTCTTCAAGTACTCTGTCAAGAAAAAAATTACAATATTATTACACTTGTACGCACAACAGTACTTCAAAACTAACACTGAGCATCGGTCTATCGTATCTGCACTTGGCAACCTAGAAGTCTTAGTGATTACCTCACCCATTTTATGAGAATGAGCCATAATTGAGTCCTTAATTACGTAATACAAGGTTTCCGTATCAGCTGAACTAAACACGACAGGCACTTTGGTGCACTAGACTTAAACTTAAGTGCATCGGCTTACTCAGCAAAGCAAAGATGCATTCGGTTCACGTAACGTAATTCAAGTGCCAAAGCTAAGGAAAGGATTCAATTTCTAAAAATATCTCTATCTTCATATTTCCATTCCTCGAAACTTAACTGATCATGTGCCGACCGATGATTCAATTTAGATGCTAGATTCTAGGCTAAGACTTCTATTTGTTTCAATATACTTGAATTTGGATTTATTCCAGATTCAACGGTAGGGATCTCTGGTGCAAAGTGCATTTCATTTACCTTGGCATTGGCCTTGCCCTCGATATTTATCGACTAATGTTGTTAAAATACTTGATCGTTCTCATGACAAGCTAATTTAAATTTCACCCTAATTAAAACACATCCTTCAAAAATTAAAACCTTTAGCAAATCCTTAAAAGTTGACTAAGACCTTTAACAAACTACTGTAAAATATTACATTAAAACAGTAAGCTGGTAATAGTCTAGTCTAAATTACTCACCTGTGGAAACTTAAGTAACAAGAGCGAAATCCCAAAGAATTTCGAAGTCTTGACAGTTCGTTCGGCACTACACGATGTCAGGAATTGATTTTAAGGT
>WJEZ01002460.1:0-13447 GCA_009869925.1 Thalassaphorura encarpata | reverse complement strand
TTTTGAATACTATACGAACGACCACTATTCCTAACAGGCTAGGCAATGAAATTTATGTTGGGTGACTTTCACTATGACAAAAACTGCCTATGGCTAGAAAATTGCCTCGACAATCTGGCCCAGGAAGTTCTGTATTCCAAATTAACCGTGAAAACCGAACCAAATGCATCCTTCGAAGTCTTAACTGACTTTAACATGTCCCAAAAGAGAAGAAAGAAGGCATTGAAATATCCCAAACAAAAGACATGAGATCAAAACTAACCAAACACTTTGCAATGCATTGCATTGGAGCGGGATGCTTGCGATATACGATGGCTGCTTAATAATAGTCGTGGATAGATGCATGTTGTGATTCAATCACTCGACAAAGACTAGTGTAAACATTTACTTACAGCCATCATTAAATTATTCAGCTCTTTTACATGCATGCTTGCAAAGGAGAATAGAAACTAAGGAAGAATAGACTCTTTTCTTCTCACGCACTTCCATTGAATGCAACGTACGGTACGACTGTGCTCGTCGTTTGTACATGAATGAAATCAAGGGTTTTTTTCTCATGGGAAAATCCTAAAGGCATCTCGAATACACCGGATCTTTTAGCAAAACAAGTTGCAACCGGGTACAATTTACTGTCTTTGAAATATACACAGTATTTTACAGAGGGCTAAATGCTCAGTAGTCAAATAAAAAAATATTTCATTTAGTTTTAATATTTTCTACATCTCGTTTAATAAAAACTTAGCTTATGAGGTAAATGCGTGCAATGCCAGCAATAATTCATAATGCGTATACGCTTTCCCTATATACGGCATGGCACAGTGTTGTGGATTTTGGCGAGTGCCACCCGGAACACGCAATCCCCAACCGGTGCGTTTAGTGTCCTGTCCTACTGCTCTGAACAAATATTCCAAAAGCATTCCATATCCTAGTCTTGTCTGTCGCTCTGCCTTGGGTTGGTACATTAGGGAGGAATGGATGGAAATGTTTGTGTTTGCCTATTATCTCTCACTCGCTAAGTTCTCAACTTATTCCTTTTGTGTCAATAAAGCCTTTCAATTCCCTTCAAGGCTTGAAAGACTAATGACTTTCTAATCCTACTTTACATTTTTCGGATCACTGTGTATTAACTCCACTCAGCTCTTCTGCTTTGCCTTCCACAGGCAGACAGACGACGAACACTTGACTCTCTCTACTTGGGTGTTGATTTTATTGACTTAGCTTTTCGCATTCACTCCAATTTCAAAAAAACTTTCGGGATTTTAAAGTTCATTGATGATCTCTTATTTCTAAAATCTGGAGTGAGTCAGTAGTTCCAACACAGTTTCAGTAAAAATTTCTAATTGTCATTTACAAAACACGTCGCACATGGCTAAGATTGAATCATATGGAGTTAAATTGATCACTATCATAAGATGTCTTCATTTCCTATTCACAAATTCAGAAAAACAAGCAGATCTTTCGGGATTTTAAAGTTCGTTGATGATCTCTTATTTCTAAAATCTGGAGTGAGTCAGTAGTTGCAACACAGTTTCAGTAAATATTTCTAATTGTCATTTACAAAACACGTCGCACATGGCTAAGATTGAATCATATGGAGTTAAATTGATCACTATCATAAGATGTCTTCATTTCCTATTCACAAATTCAGAAAAACAAGCCGATACAACGGCAAAAATAGATATGTAAAGTTGTCCCTGATGCTTCGCTACACTCAAATTCCATATACGTCTGTCACTGCCCTGCCCTGTCGTCAGTTCGGTTCAGCCACGAATGCCGATACGATGTCATGTCATGAAGAAGGAAGTACGAAGAAGAGAAATTACCATTGTAAAATAGGAAACTCGAACGAAAGATTTTGGTTGAGTGACTAGGCTCGATCGGCTTTGCTGCCGCCACTCACTCATTCAGTCTGCTCTCTTGAGAAATATCTGTGAGAGAATGCCCGGGTGGGAAAACGTTCTTTTATCCGGGGGCCGGATTCGTGGACTTTGTGACGCGACGCTGAGAACACTTACGCCCTTTCCTTCTAAAGTAAGTAACCTTAGAGTAATATTTTGATGGAATTGAATTTGACAGTGAGACGAAGACGAGACACGAGCCAGCCAAAAGATAATATAGTCGGCAGGCAGACCAGGTACGTATGCATTAATGAAATTGAAATCGCAACTTTTGGGTAAGAAGATTCCAATCCAGCCCAGCAGCAGCGTGGGCAGATGTCAAGTAACTTAGGCTGAGTGGCAAGAGAAACTTTTCACCAGTTACGGAAGATGTTGGTCCTAACCCTAACCCTAGCTACGTTTCCAGAACTGTCTCCTCAATTCAACAAAACGAGAAGACTCCCTTGTAAGTAAATCTTTCGAGTTTGAGGATTTCAATAAAGAAGAACCGACGTCGTCGGTGAAGTTTTAAAAAGAAGACAAGACAAGAGATGAGTTTTGCTGTGCTGTGCTGGATATTTTAATAAAATTGTTCGCATAAGATTAGTCGTATAGGTTAACCTCTATGCTACGCTACGCGGTGAGTTAAAAGTCTACAAAATTTCCTTAAAAATCAAAGTTGAGGAGAACCGTAATTGAAAAAGTAATTTTCTTCTAGAGAAAAAT
Source organism: Thalassaphorura encarpata (assembly GCA_009869925.1). Lineage (NCBI taxonomy): Eukaryota > Metazoa > Arthropoda > Collembola > Poduromorpha > Onychiuridae > Thalassaphorura > Thalassaphorura encarpata. Next base: position 10,844 of record WJEZ01002460.1, on the reverse strand, counting down.
GTCTTGGCCCTGACAGGTTAATTTCCCATGTAGCAGTAGTAGAAAAGTGCCTGAGGAGCAAGTATCGTCCTTCGTATATTTCGACAAGGTCTGGGTGCCTTGTCGCCCTGTGATTTTTGGTTCGACTAGGCCTAGGCCCTAGGAACTTTTTATGAATACAGAAATAAATCATTGCCAATCATAAAATCGTAGGAGTAGGCTTCTTCTTCCTTCCTTCGCTTGAATTGCGATTTGAATTCCTAAACTAAATTGCTTGCGCGTAGAAACCTGCAACATATTGTAGTTTTACGATCTAAAAATTCCAAGGTAAGAGGAAAGTTGACGAGGAAAAACCCGTTCTTTTTCCCATGCATAAAATAAAGACCGGGAGGCAGATGGGATTCCTCATGTCCGAACGTAAACGAGGCTCTAAAATCGTCTTTTTCCTCATACTCTCCAGAGTCTGTTTTTGTTCTTTCATTTCATGTACGTATAAGCTCTGCTCTGCTCTATTCTTTCCATCCTTTTGTTCTCACGGATGAAATGCGAATCTATCTGCACATAGGTACGGAAAAAACTAAGAACGGTTATGTCGCAGTCCTTTGTTTAATACACAATGAAAATATCTCTTGCTCAAAAAAAATTTACGTTGGAAATGAACAAAAATATTGTTTAAGACAACCAACCCTTCAACTCTGATAAATTCGTCAACGGCTGATTCATACTATCGTTTCGTTCTTCCTAGAATAATTGCGCAAAATGGATGGTTCCGGAGAGAAAAATGAGAATGCGTTATGGTCCTACTCCGCCCCTGAATGAAATTTCGCCCATGAAAATATTGCTAAAATTATTTTAGTGCTCAGTTGAGCTCACATCAATTTCCAACCAGCACGCACGCATGAATTTATCTTACACGCAAGTGAGGGTGCGAGCGAGTGACGACATGCAAAAAGGATGGGCGGGTAGGTAAAATGCGTATTCTAGTAACGCATCGCCAAGTTAAGCCAACCCAGGTTATGTGTTCGTTTCATTTTCTCAACTCATTTGGAATACACGACGACCATCTGTGCCCTATCTCCCCAGACTCTTGATTTTCTTTCCCCTGCCTTCTATACTTTTTTCACTCTTCAAGTTTTCGCATGATTTTCTCAAACACAATGTGAAAACAAAAGGGGCTGCTGATATAAAATTGCATAGTATAAAAATAACGAAGGAGATTGGCAACGGAGAAAAGCAAGGGGAATTGCCATCGATCTATTGTAATGTCACCCGTTTCTTATGGGGAATAGACAGTCCGTATCCAATTTTATGAGCTCATGCTCCTATCGCCCTCCGGCCAGCAGCAGCATGTGATTCCAATTTCAATGTACATGCAAAATAATGCAAAGTATTGGATGTGGAAGTGAAAGCAACACACACACGGTTCACTCATACTTTCATCTACTTTCTCCAGTTTGGACAGAATGTGACATTTAGGGAAGCATAGCGTACGGAAATTGAATTCTACAAGGAAAGTAAGCCAAAGGGCCCAACCGCCCAACACAGTTTTGGTCAGTATAACGTTAGACATTAATTTATTGAATACAAATAAAACTTTCAAATTGACAAAAATGACAAAATTATGAAAGAAATTATGCACAGCCTAGCAAATTCAATGCAATGGATTTAGATGGAATTATATTTCAAAACCAGCATTCTCATTCGTCACGATTGCATTCTGTATCACTTGGTACTCTCAAATCTAACTTCTCAAACGTACCCTTGAAGGCCCAGAAACAAAAACCAAATCGTCACGTCTGAATGTAACATGATCTCAGCTCTTCCGTTTTTGTCCTGTACGGTTTGCATTTCTTATTTTCTTCCCACCAACAAAACTAATCTTTTTATTTACTACTACTAACCAACTTGAAGTGGCAGCTCTCGGTAGGTTTCAACTTTTATTCCCTCAGATAGGAATGGTTTGGCCATGTCGTGTCGTAATCCAAAATTTAATAATTAAGATCGGTGGGGATAAAACGTGTTGAAATAAATGGGTGCAGAGTCATAAATCCTAGTTCTGCCAGTCCCTGTCAATATTATGTATGCACTCAGCCCGCCCCCGTTTAACTGCTTCTTGGACGGCAAAGCAATTCGTTGTAATTTTATCTCTTCCGTTTGCAATTAGGTGTAGCATTTCATTACTATTAAATACTGCTGCAATACAAGATTCCTCTCGTGTAGTAAAGAAGAGAGCAGTGCAGAGGAAAAACATATATCATCTTTGTAATGCAATTTCTCATTAAATCTGTGAAATGCATCTTCACTTGGAAGAAGGATGGACTCTATTTCATTCCCTTAATTTATTTGATAGCTATTTAGTTCTGCCAGTCCCTGTCAATATTATGTATGCACTCAACCCGCCCCCGTTTAACTGCCTCTTAGACGGCAAAGCAATTCGTTGTAATTTTATCTCTTCCGTTTGCAATTAGGTGTAGCATTTCATTACTATTAAATACTGCTGCAATCCTTGTAGTAGAGAAGAGAGCAGAGCATAGGAAAAACATATATCATCTTTGTAATGCAATTTCTCATTAAATCTGTGAAATGCATCTTCACTTGGAAGAAGGATGGACTCTATTTCATTCCCTTAATTTATTTGATAGCTATTACTTCAACTTTACACTTTATTAATTTCCTGTCTTAAATGGTTCCTGTTCAGAATACTGATGCATACCAAATGTAACCAAGAATTATAAAAATCTTCCAATCTATAGAAGTGTCTGATTCGATCCAGAGTGAAAAATATTTACAAATTCTATAAGCCCAATTCCCTTTGCTTTTCTTAATGTTCATCCAATTTCAAAAATGTTTTGCCTCCAAAAAGTATCAGTTAGCCTAATCCAAGTAATTCCAAGTAATTACATGAAATTATTTATATTGCTGAACGAAACAACAAAACTTTGTTTCCCATTGGAATACTAAATGCTTTTCCGAGAATACGTTTTTTAAATCGATGAAACCATTTAAAGTCGAGATTAGACAAAGTATCAGAGTTTTCTATTACAGATTTTGAATGAGCCCTCATATTTTACATTTTAATCTGAAAGTAATCGCCAAACCTTGTCACAAGAAAAAGACTCTTCCACTACGAGCACTTAAAGTAACGGTTGATGGACTTAAAGCATAAGCCACAAAAAATGAAGAGGACACGAAAGAAGAAAGGTCCTTGTCGTCTTTTACCAAGTAGGCGACAGGGACACTTACAACGAAAGACCTGAAACCTCAGGAGGAGGGATGTAAACAGAGGGACATACAAGAAAAAAGGAACAAAGAGTTTGGATCCACATGGAACACGTTATAATAAGGGGGACTGAGAACTTTAATCCCGGTGTCAAACCATTAGACGGTGGTGGAGAAGAGTGAAATGAAGTTGAGATTTATGACAGACGAGGCTTTTCGAAAAGATCTCGTCCGATCCACGAAAGAGAGCAAGGAACCTCTCTCCCCGTTTTCACGGATTATCTTCAGAACCACTTTAGCTTTTGAGTTATGATATGAAATGATTCTTTCCATCCGTGCGTGCACTTTGCAACATACAACAAGTTCCTACTTCTAGGGCACGGTGTACCCGTATCCTGGTACTGCAATCGCACTTCTTCCAAACTTTACTCAAGTCAAGTGAAAACAGCTTGCCTCTTTGCCACACCGTTTTACGAACCAAACTCCTGGCTCTCAACACGTGTATCAAATAAATGCATTAAACACCCTTCTTCATTCTTCTTCCCAATTGAGACCGAAATGGAAAACTACCGTAGTCGTAGCCAATACTTCAAGAACCGCGGAGGTAATGTGTGACTTGTAAGGCTAAACTTGCCACGTCTAGTCTGTGTAATCCGTTGCTATTATTGCTCTAGCAAAGCACACCACCTTAGTGCAAGACTGACTTATCATGCCATGCAACATCAGTCTTACTTACAAGAGTGGCAAAACGATGTCATAAATGCCAAAACTCAAGACGGATTTTAGTGCACTAAACACAATTTGCGACGATGGTAATGATAAACTATTAAGAAAATATAATGTTCAAGTGTGACAGTTAAATGGGCTGTATAAATAATATGAGTAATGATTGGGCTATTCGGAATTAACACCTTTTCGTAACCCAGAGTCAACATTTTACTAAAAAATCCTTCTGCATGTTCCAAAGATTAAGATAGACAGTTGTCATGTTCAATTCTTCGAAAAATGAAATAAAATCTAGTCTAGTTATAAGATAGTTCGCTGATTACAACTTCGGATTGCCGAGAGGTTATGCCTAAGAAATATACCCCAATTCCAATATACTCTTCACCCTTGCTCTGAGCTTAGGAAGGAAATAGGGATTTTATGCATTTATGACAGATGACATGATGATAGAAGCGGAAAGAACATCCAACTACCAGAAAGACGATAATATTTCGTCCTTCTTCTCGGGTTTGTAAGAATGGCATCACTATGTAAATATAAACTCTAAATCTAAGTGGGCCATAATAGGATTCAACTTACATGCGACTTCCACACGGGCCGATTGACTTCTCTCAGCTCCACGTTTGTTCCAAGCTACGCATTCGCACCGAAACTTCTCAGGACCAAAATATTCTTGAACTTCTTCACGACTGATGTTGAGTTGCACTTCCGTCTACAAAGGAGTAATAAAATCATGGGCGGGCTTATTATAAGACAGCAGCAGCAGGAGGAGTATGAGAAGCGGAACGAACTAAGAAAGGGTTGGAATGATCTTCCACTTTTATTATAAACCTTATTATTAGGATGATGGGCCAAGTGATGTCATAAACTAGATAATTCTCCCCACTTTAATGACTTTCTCAAAGTCTGCAAAGAGAGTTTATGTGTGCAAAAGAATGTCGTTAAAACTTGAAGAAATTGTGGTTTAAGAATTTAAATAGCCAACCCATCCCCTTAACAAGGCCTGCAACGATTTTGCAGTACTTCATTACGACATTCTTCTATTTTTTGTCAAATATATTTATTGATGGAGTCTGAAGCAATAGTACAATTTTAGATTCCCATAAAATTCGTTAAAAAATCCACTGCTAACTTTTATCGTTAACCAGACCTAAGCACAAATCTGATTTCTAGGATTAAATTAGAATCAAAACTTACAATTGGGGCTCCAGTATTGCCATGAGTGAAACGTTGAAACAATTGCTTCTTGTTAGGCACAACTTGACCATTGCACTTGAAGTAGACCTTAAAAAGAGAACAAATCATCATAAGAGGACATAAGAATTAGACCCACCACAGCCGACACCAGGACGAACATGGAGAGTAAAATTGTCATTAGGCATGCTCCTAATGTTCCCTTTTATCCTGCACTCCGGGCTCCTGAAAAGCTCTTTATTCCGGTTATTTAGCCCTTTTGTCAAGAAGAGAGGCCGACGACGGCGATTCCTTTTCATTTTCAAAATGACTCGTGTCATGCAATGCAGCAGAGGGAAACTATATTAAGTTTTTCTCACTTTCCTGCTTGAGCTGCTATGCTGCGTGCATAAAATTTCAGGAAGTAGAAGATTAAAGTTAAGTTGAAAAACTTACCTTGAGTGCTGAAGCAACTCGACAGGTGAGAGTCGCAGCTTTTGTCCGGAAAACGTAAGAATCTTCAGGTTCCAATTGGAACCACAAGACATCGTAAGCCCAAGGCTCATTAGGCAGTGAGTCGGGGAGTGTGGACTCATCTGAAAATAAACATTGATCAGAAATGGTAAACAAATCACGANACTCATCTGAAAATAAACATTGATCAGAAATGGTAAACAAATCACGAAGGCATAATAGGTACATCTATTTGCTCAGAACAAATAAACTTCTGACTAGGTAAGGTAGAGTTGAGTCAACACGTAATACAAGGATAAAGATTTTTGTACGAGGAATTGTCTCATCCGCATTTAAATCAACGATTAATGTGAAAATTATGACAAGCATGGGTTCATGGAGAATGCTTTATTTAACCTGAGCACCCATGGGTCCACCTGACCGACCCTGGCATGTCAAAAACAAAGACAAATTAGAATAGGCATGAATTTCTCTGTACTCATCCAAAACAAATTGATATGCCAATACAAAAACCAAAGTCATAAGTTTGATTTCCAATCTGCATCCTTACATTTAAGAGATTTCCTGAACGTATGCCTTGATGAATGCTCCATGCTTTTTGAATCCTTAAACAACCGTAAGTATTTGACATGGGTTTTATGCCCATTCTATATGTACATAACCCAACATGATCCATAGTCCAATGCTAAGGGACGATTAATGAAGTTGACCTTGGAAGTCCGGTGTAGGGCAGCAGCGGAGTGGAAAGAGAGACTTGACAGGACCTTAACTCAAGGAAATAGAAAATGGGTACGCAACCAACGAACGACGACAGGTTGAGATTTTCAGAACCCTTTCATTTTAAATCCAAACCATGTCTGCATCTCATCCATCGTCTTACCTTCTTCATACATGGTTTTAAAACCAGAATGAGATAAAGATACGCAGGTGAACCTACTAGACCGAGAAAGTCGTGGACAGGCTATCTTCTATTTCTATCCTAGCTGGATGGGTCTGCCCAAGACGATACTCCCAAATTGTAATTCAACAGAGAGAAGTAGAAACAAAAAAAAAAACTATGAAGAAACTGGGCGGACAACATTAAGAAGACTAATATCAGTCTTCGTCTGTTTTTCGGACCTTTCAACGAAGCAGCAGTGGAAGGTTAACAGAGAGAAGTAGAAACAAAAAAAACTATGAAGAAACTGGGCGGACAACATTAAGAAGACTAATATCAGTCTTCGTCTGTTTTTCGGACCTTTCAACGAAGCAGCAGTGGAAGGTAGAAAATAATGATCATTTGTTTTCCTGCTTTCATTCTCGCCATGCAAAAGGCAAGGTTTATCTTTCCTTACTTGGCCATGGGTGAGCAGGAACATACAACTTTAGTATCGATAGGACTGATTTCCAATGGTGTTAAAGGCAACGGACTGAACTGAATTCCTTCCTGAAATGAAATCACAAACCTCCAAAACTGATTTCAAGAACAGGCTCTAACATAGAAATCGTAATAGCTCTTAAGCGACTTCACTGTCGAGTCTTCCGCATTTCTTTTGTGCACTGGATCATCATCATTATGACTCGTTTTCCCTCTTAGAACAGACAACTGTATTTCACTTTATCATTACGTTGCGAGTGCAAGCTTTGGGAGAAAGAAATTCTATTCCAAATACTGACCGCTGTGAACTAAACAAACTGCATCACAAAATTGGCACATTCGTCAATACGAGAATTAAAACCTATAATAGAATTTTGATTTTAGTTGAGACCTTCGTAACTTTTTTTCAGTTTCGTCTTTTCGTAAACTTCAAACAGAAGAAAGGATTTAAGATTATCCGCAGTCTCTGAGCTATCCAAATTAAGTTTCTTTATCTCATCTCCCATATTCCAACCTCCTTTGAACATTCAGAGTCATAGTTTTGCTAAAACTATAATAACAGAAGGAAGAAGGAAACTTGATCCATTCCATAACCCTTTACTTTCCATAGGAGAGGCTCAAAGATAACTTAGCTCTAGGCAAAAGCAAGAGCGAGACATGGCACGGCACTGCCTCGATTTGGACCTGTGTATCTCTTCCCTGATAGTATTGCAGCCCTGAATGTTACGTATGATCATTTTACATAAATACTCTGAGTCTAGTTCACTAAATCATATCCCATATGTACGTACAATGCCCGGGATGGGAGAAAGGCTTTTAGCTATTTGGGTGAACTTGTAACGCGGGCAGGAGATTTCAAGCATTTAATCTAGAGTACAGGTAAAAGAGTTCTCAAACTTATGAAGAGCTCATTGCTGCATTACACTGCACTGGCATGGCAGTTGGTTAGTCATAACATAACCTAATATGTAAGAGCTTATCTAAAGAAAAGAGAAATGTAGCGACGCGACTTGGCGGCGGCAGGTTCTCAACTTTTCTTTGAAGTCCGGCTTCACAACTCAGTTCTCAGCTCAAGTTACTTNACATAACGTAATATGTAAGAGCTTATCTAAAGAAAAGAGAAATGTAGCGACGCGACTTGGCGGCGGCAGGTTCTCAACTTTTCTTTGAAGTCCGGCTTCACAACTCAGTTCTCAGCTCAGGTTACTTGCAACTTTTAAGGTTGCAGTGAAGTGCAGAGTGAAGGTATTCTATTCATCCGTTCGTTCTTTGACTTATTTCCTAGGAGTCAGAAGTCAGACGAAGGAGGAAGTTGAAAGATTGCCTTTTTCCACTCGTTCGCAAACTTTCAAACCTCAGAACTTTCTTCTGGTGTGGCTTGGTTTATTGAATCAACCTGGTGCAAAACCGACTCACTAATCCTAATCCACTAATCCTAATTAAACTAATCGCATAAACTTCTAACCAAAGGTCTTGGCATCAAATAAGACAAAACTGGAATTTATTATTACTAATATTATTATTAAAATACTTAGAAAGTACAAGCGATAATTTCTTGTATACCTAATAGATCACTCCAAAAACATTCATCTAATGGAAAAAAACAACCCCAAAATTCCAGAATCGTGAGTAATTGAATGCAATTTTTCCTAAAATGGCTATGACTGCCTTTTATATCAGCTACCACAAATTTATTACTGAATTTGAGTAATGACTTCTTTATTGAATCAGCCTGGTGCAAAACCGACTCACTAATCCTAATCCACTAATCCTAATTAAACTAATCGTATAAACTTTTAACCTAAGGCATCAAATAAGAAAAAAATGGAATTTATTATTACTAATATTATTATTAAAATACTTAGAAGGTACAAGCGATAATTTCTTGTATACCTGATAGATCACTCCAAAAACATTCACCTAATAGAAAAAAACAACCCCAAAATTCCGGAATCGTGAGTAATTGAATGCAATTTTTCCTAAAATGGCTATGACTGCCTTTTATATCAGCTACCACAAATTTATTACTGAATTTGAGTAATGACTTCAACAACCAGTAATCCTTCAAACTCCTGCTGCTGATTCATCTATTCAAGTTTTGTATCAGTTCTAGCCAAGAGGACTAGGACTGGCTCTGCGTCGCCGTCTCGAAGGGGTATGCTTCAGCAACAGACTTGGTTCGTTACTTTTCCTGTTTACCTAATTATGAGCCCATTCATGGATGGGGTTGGGAACCTAGTATTTACACCTGCAGGAGACTCACTCAAATTAACTTCCATTTGAAAAAGACACTATGACTGGAACGACACACTCTTGTATGCATTCATGGTTGGATGAATCGACTGAGGCGAATGAGGAGTGAGATTGATCGATGATGCAACTGGAATAGAAATTGAGAGAAATGCACAATGTAGTTAAATGCATGCATAGGCATACGTAGGTCTACAATGTACACCGCTTTGGTGTGGATAAATAGACGGCTGCACATGTGATGAAATAATTACTGTCCACAGGAGCGGTGTTTTTGGTCGATTCATTAATTCAGTTCATGGGTTCCCCTTTTAAAATAATTTGAATGATTTCAGGGTATGCTTGGTCCGACTTTCACCCCTCGTGAAAGTCATACAATACTGTTATTTTCTCAAGCATTCTGTAACTTCGCTTGCCTAGAGTTATATTTAAAATAGTTAATGATTCGGACACACAGTGGTGACCAAAATATCTCTCAGGAGGGCGATGTCACTCTGCATTCAATCCACCCAAGACGATGGGGGCACCTCCCTCGTTATCAATGAAGTAAAAAGTATTTGAAACTGGTTTTAAAAACTAAACTTCCTCTCTACGGTCACTTAATTACAAACTGTAGCAGAGCCAGCCATGTCGTGCCAGAATACCATATGCAGCTTCTGCAATATGTGAATGATGTTTTGTTTTTAATGCATTTTCGGTTAGAGACAAGAGGAAGAACTGTGCAGCAGCAGCAGCAGCAAACAAACATCTGCGTCTGCAATCCGCATCTTGAATGAGAGAGGAGATGTATGTATGCATGTATCTGTCGGTAGACCTCATGTGGAGCTTAACTCACTCATATTTTTACGTATGCAGAGTGTAGAGTAACAACAACTCTGCAAGGCATTGCCATTGCATAACCATTAAGAGTTATCATTCTTCTCCTGCTTATCATCAGAAAAACAACAATGTGAGTTCCAACCCAAGCTTCACAAATGAAATAATGATTCCATATTTGAGTTCGTTCCTTTTATCCCCTTTCCCTTCCAGGCATCATCACTCTCAAGACAAGCCTGCCTGAGCCTCTGAGAATCATTAATACTGTCTAATGAGGAAGATTAGACTGCACCTTTAACAATGAAGTTTTCTAAAGCGTCAAGGCATTTTCATTCCTGAAAGTAACCCGATACGCGATGATACTTTAGAATTATCTATCCAGACATGCTAAAGAAACGCCTTTCGCACTTTCAACCACCTAACAATAGGAAAGAAGACAAGGAAAACCCAAAGGCAAGACACATGCTTGTTCTTGCTTGTGTATACTTGAATGAATTGCATGGTTGTACGTCGTATTGTGTTCAGCTTAGGATCACTTTTACTAGATGCCTTTCATGTGTGAATAATTAAACAGGGTACGCATTGGCGTGTCTTGTATTAATAATATTTTGAACAAATCAGGTATTCAGCTAAACACAGAATGCTGTCAAAATTCCAAGGTGTAGAACGTAACTAATTTTTCTAGCAGACATCAAACTTCCCAGCGCAGCTTATTAACACCGGAGATAGGAGGAACTCATTATCCAGACTTCAAATTTTCATCCATGCAATGCAACCAACCCATTGCTTAGCAATTTCGGCAGCGTTCCGTCATAATAGGAATGAACATTTGGAAGACAGAAGGAAGTCA
>WJEZ01002459.1:0-13450 GCA_009869925.1 Thalassaphorura encarpata | reverse complement strand
TTGTCAGTGAAACAACATAATAGGATGCCACTCCTGCCGTTCTATCCGATCCCTCACAAGTAATTTGTAACGTGACTTGTCCAAAAGTTTTGAATCTATTCTGATTATACAACATGGATAGGATGCAGGGGATAAACTCTAGTTAATTGTGTTCTAAAAATTTAGTGCAGTGATGATTAGTAAGGTCACTTTAAATTTCAAGTCAAAAAGGGCTCAAAATTCTGGAGGAGTGAAATAGGACCTAGTGACAGGATGTGCTACACAAGAAAGAAAAAGAATGGAAAACCGTGAAACAAAGCGAGGACGTAAGTACAACAGATTCACTCAACTGCATTAAACAGCATAGAAAAATCGCACACTTGAGCTATCCTAGTACGGGTCAAAGGTCGACCTGACTTCCAAAAACAAATGCGGCCAGTTCGAAGTGTTACACCGGAAAATGTTCCCTTGTGAATTTGTTCGGAACTAATATAAATATGTAATGAACTGGGAAAGCGCTTTATTTTCAAGGGTAAAAAAGTGATTTGGAAAATGAGATTAGCACCATCAAATTTTCGGCTGACTCGTAGAAAGTCGAGTTCATTTATTTCCAGCCACCATTATTTGACTACCTTTCCATTTGCCATTTGCCCACTCAGCAATTCCATTGAGTCTGGGAATTACTCCAATTCCGGATTCTCGAATCTAATTTTGACAAAGTCTAGAGAGTCCGACCAATAGTATAGATAGGGATTTTCTTCCATGTATAATATAATGGGAGTCATCCTTGAGTTTATGGGAGGGTCTTTTCCTCGCTTAATTTCATCTATTAAGCGAGAGGAGGGGGAAAACGAGGAAAGAGAACAGAGGATTGCGTATTGCGTTGTTGGATCTTGCGATGATGATGGAATTTGATCCTAGCCATAATGGAATGGTTGGTGACTGCGAATCGATCTCACCATTTTTTCCCACCGAGTCATCACTTTTCCTTTCTATTCTTCCATTTCTCTCCTGATGGGAAAAGGAATCTCGGGAGTTCCGCTTCAACTAATGCCGGTCCTTTTTTCTCCATCCCATCCCCATTCCCGGAGGAGAATCAAATCATCATCGTGAAGATGACGCCAATTTGCCGTTCAAACCTGCTCTCATGTGTTACAAGGTGTTCGTCTTAACTGTCACTCTAAGAAATTAGCTTCAACGTACCAATTTATTAATATCGATTTCCGAACAGTAATTTTCTGAAACGTCCTCTCCTTTTTGGATTTTAAATTGTTTCTGCATTCGCAATCATTTGAGCTGTACAATAGTAGTATGTGATATTTTTATCTTTCGACAATTTACACATAGCACTTGTCCCTTGTAAGGATTTTCTAAACTATCTTTTAGAAGAATCCTTTCGGGCTACCCGCCCGACCGGAAGGAAGGAAGTGAGTCGATCGAGAGAGAGAGAAAGACCGGAACTCACAATTTGGCAAAAGGCAAATTCTACCCTTCCCTCTCTCTCCCATCCTTTCTCTACTCCCCGAAAATCCATTATCATGGCAATAGATGACATTTTTCTCGGAAGAACGGAAATGTTCAACTCAGTTACTTCTTCCATAATGCAATGAAATGGAAGGCTAATGCTTTCCAGTCATCTAGGACTAGTGCAATCAGCAATAATAATTAATTTAATAAAGATTTATTCCCTTCATAAATATTACGAGACATGCTTGTACCATTTATACAAAATAATCCACCATCTTACTCTACCAAATGTTTTTTGACAAACGACCGCCATTTTTGATGATCGCTTGTATAGCGAATGGTCCCAAAGTGCTTCCATGCATGCTCGAGACATTTTATTTCAGAACAAAAATAAAAAAATCGGCTAAAAAAATAAATTACTTGCCAGACATATTTTTTTCTCCACATTCGGTGTGAATCATGGCGTGTGTCGGGCGGTTGTCGCATTTAAATGCAAAGAAGAGGCACAAGAGTTGAGTTGATTACTATTTTAGGCAAGTAATATTTCAACCTATTGTGCGGAAGTCTTGAGGGAAAACATTTTTTGACAAGGAAGTCATGAAGAGAGCGGAGAAGAAATGTACGCGTATTCAGCTCCAAAATGTCTTTTTACCAGAAATCTTCTCTCCCATTTGTCACATTGTCTTCTCTTCTTCCAACCTAAGCCGTGGAGACAATTTCCTAGATTCATGGTAAAAACTTCCACAAAAAAATCTGCTCTCCGTACGTGCGGAAACTTGTTTGCCTGGCTTTTGGAGAAAAAAAATACTGGGAGCCGTGCGGGACGTTATTTTTCAACTTGAGTATTTTCTTTATGTCTCCAATTTTGAACGCATAATTCTACCATTTATCTTGAGTATGTGAAGAATATTCCTTCTTTCCCTCTCTGGTAACTACATGAAGTGTGTTCTTTTTCTAGAAAATTACTTTTGAATTGGACTAATACTCGTAACTTGCCGTATTATTTCAAAATTTGATATTAAGCATTGCTTTCTCCAACTTAGAGTGTCTAGTATATACTGCACCCCTTATTTGCAGACGATATGCAAAAATAACCTGATTTAACGAGGCTAATCCACCAGAAGATGAGGTTCGTCATATGCCAGTTTAATTAAATACTTTTTATGAGACCCCTTGCTGTTAAACACTTAAAACTTTCGTACAAGGGTAGAGCAGCTGCTAAAGCCAAAGCATTGCCAAAAATATTCAATCTTCTACAAGCAAAACCAAAATACTTATGCGCATAAAACAGTAAATGTCAATTCCTTGGCTCATGTGGTGAAGAAAAATCTAATTATGTATCCAACATTTCATGGGATCATAATTTTGGCAATATTAATACTGAGTGGTTGGTTCTACTATTAGTTTTTGTCTTGTCTTTTCACTCTGCGTGGATTATGGCTCATTTCAGACAGACGTACACCACGCCACGCTTGGAAGGGTTTAGATCTTATTGGAAAATACCTAAACCAGACTAGAATTATTTTTTCCTCTTCGTTCCCCTGCCCTGCTAAGTCCCCCCGCTGTGATGCTAATCAAATAACACTTAGGAACCATTAAATTACCAGGCGAGTAGTTAAATATTGACATACACACTCTAGCCAATCTTCTTCCAACCTGAGCTCAAATGTTACAGTCACGCTAAATAAAATCTTAATTTTCTAAAGTTATGAAGTAATCAATTTTATTTCATAAAATTTCATTGTTTATCTTATTTGGTTTGCGGTGGAAGATGAACTCTCCTAGTTCAGACCATTTTTATTTGCAGTTAAAAATTAGCCAAGTTTAAAAAAATCTGAAAATTGGAATTAATTATAGTTAATTTCATCTGAGATCATAAATAAATTTCCAAACTTTTTTAAAAATGGTTCTGAACAGAACGTTTAATCAAAGGTGATCCAATTTTTTGAATCTGTTATTTTTGACTTTAACAGAAGAATAGGGGAGATGAGATGGATGGATGAGCGATTTGGGACTTGTTAGTAAGGAGAGGACTCACGCCATGCCAAGCCAGAGTTAAACTCCTTTTCTGAGTGAGTCGAATTAATTTGCTACGGAAATTAAACTTTGATGCACTTGGGAAAATAAGCCCTAACACTCTTCTCAGCTCTGCTCTTGGCTACGGCATCCTGGACCCCCAACCATTCAACCATAATAACTGTTTGCCTTCAGAGAATAACATTGGGTTAGGGCTTCGCTTAGCCAGCCAGACTTTTTTTTTACTTATCCCTGCCTTAACCTCAGGTTCCTTCTTCAAACCCTTTCATACCACTTTTCAAACAAGGTAACAATAGGCATGTCGAAATAAACAGTCAGAGAGTGTAATGGACACCACAGGGTGAGTTTGTTGAGCTGAGCTCATAATTGCATCGAATGAAAGATTAAGAAATGAGCACGATGTTTTTAATTTAAAAACCCCTTAAGACTAGTTTATAATTTTCACACCTTGCTCTAAATTCCGTTAAGTTTTTTCATACCGTAAAGCTTGCCTCTACAGATACCGGATACTAAGTTTTACGATTGAGCTGGATTAGATTTTGACTTTAAATCCATCTCAGGTGGCCATGTTAAATTCAGGGCGACAGTTTAATTAATACACCTCCTATTTTTAATGTAAAAGCTAGCATAAAAGTATACTTTTAACCTAATTTCCTGTTTGAACAAAGTGGGAGGTTTCACTTTTACTTTTGCCTGTATTGTATCCTATTCTCTGTGCCATACGTGTACATGTACACCAGCCGGTCGTTGTCTCTCCCTGATTTTATCCGACGGATGCTGTCACTTCTCATTATAATTACATGAACACTCAACTCCTTGTTAGTCATAATTGGGCAAATGCAATAGGAGGAACGAACGCAACGGTAGGATTCCCTCGAATCCCAATTTCCTTGTAATACAACGCAGAAACAATTGGTGATAAATAAAATTACTATGGTTGGTGCAACTGCAAGGTGTCAGTTATACAGTAATTAGTCTTAGCACTCCCGTGTTAATTATTCCCAAGAAAAGTTAAAGTTTACCTTACAAAAGGTTCAATTAACTCTACTTTAATTTATGACTGCTAAAAATTAATTGCAAAATTAATAGCTTCTGATTTATGGTAGCTTAGATTGAGTCTAAATTCTGAGCTTTTGTCAGACAATGCCCTGGTATAAGAATTGAGATGTTTCTAAAGTCGAGGTACATGGTCCCCGCCCTGCATTTACAGCTGGTTGGATTTGTATTGACAAAAATCTTGGAAAGTAGTGAAAGGAAGCTTGGGCTGTGGAAACGAGCCCGTGTCCATTCAAATCATTCCTATCATCATCATTATTAACTTCTTGTATTCAAAATAAAGAATTGGAAAAGTAGTTCACGGTCTGGTCAGGCTAATGTCTACGGTTGTACGGGGGTGGGCACGTTCTTGACTCTCTTTTTCAAATCATTCCTATCATCATCATTATTAACTTCTTGTATTCAAAATAAAGAATTGGAAAAGTAGTTCACGGTCTGGTCAGGCTAATGTCTACGGTTGTACGGGGGTGGGCACGTTCTTAACTCTCTTTTCAACTTTTTGACATTTTGAGTGGACTCACTCAGGGATGGTGAACGAACTCAATATTTTCCATTGTGTTCTTAACGCAGGGTGAAATGGAGTCAAGTCAATAAGTTTTGCCTTGTTTTAAGAAAAGCAACTTCTACAGGACTGAGTTAACCGTAAGGCAATTGCAATTGTGAGATTGTTTGTCTGTCCACGGAGGGCCCAGTCAAGTCGATTGAGTGAAAAACTACCAAATAGTCCTGAGAAGAGAGTATCTACTATGCAACATTGACAATGACACAATGATTCCAAGATTCCTGACAATGAGTCCTTGTGCTACCAGGAATGTTTTTTTCAGCTGCTTAAGTTCTGGTCCATTAAAGATTCGTCTCAAAACATTTCACAAAATGTACAAGTTATCAAAGAATTTTATTTGACTTTTATACAGCGGAAAATTATTTTATTCCTTCTGACTTGACTTGAGATTTTAGAGAAATTTTTGAATTGCCAAGTCTATGGCTTGAATCCGTTTTACCGGATCTGGCTTTGAGTCGAACCATTCAGAATAGGTTGGATCCAGAATTGGGAAACTGAGATTAGCTTTTGCTATTTTAATTAATGCACTTCTCAATTGTCTTCCATAACCAACGCCCAAATTTACTGCAAATGTATCTGCCTCAAACTCAAAGCGACGGGATAGACGTTTTATTCCATGTTGTACTACCTAGAAAATAAAAATATCACATAACAGCGTGATTAAAATGATGTAAGCAAAACTAACCATAAAGTAAATCGGTAGACTTAGGTGGAGAAGTCTAACAATTGGAGAAAAGTTCCCAGGAAAAATATTTCCTGCGAAAATGAACAACAGGAGACCAACTGATAGGGTGCAGTACAATATTTTAACAGTGAACATTTTTATAAAATGGTTGTAGTTCCAATGCCCTAATTCATGTGCCAGAACACCTTCAGCCTCATCAACGTCACATTCAGTCGGTTTTGTTGGATTAGCATTTTTCTACCAAAACCGTCATTTAATTATTATTCTCACAATTTAATTCAAATCAAGCCTTACATCGTCGTATCTAACGCATCCTTGTAAAAGTGTATCAGACAAGACAATATGTTTCGTAATCCAAAAACCATGAAAGTACGACGTCAAATAGTTCGAATTCTTCGATTCTTCTAAAATGAATAATTTGCTCGGAGGAAATCCAACAGATCTTGCCAGCCTTTCAAGACGTTCTTTTAAAAGACCATCTGCCAATGAGATGTATTTTCTCGAGTATAAGCTAGTAAATGAATCTATCATCATAAAAGTCATCACAAGTAGGAAGTAGACGGGTAATATCAGCTCGACGAGAGTCAACTGAATAAAATGAACAGAATAAAAAAATTAAAAGCGTCGAATAATTGCTGATTTGTACTTCCACTAAGATTTACCAGATTTACGTCATGGATAATAGGAACGAAAAGTGCAATGATGCAGATCCGTATAAATATTTTTTCGGATAAATCATAGATGAATACACCAGGACTCTGATTGTTGAAGCCATGATTTTCATGTACGACAAATGTTCGGTAAACTTTGCGAGGAATGAAATCCAGCAGATCTTGACAGCCTTTCAAGACGTTCTTTTAAAAGACCATCTGCCAATGAAATGTATTTTCTCGAGTATAAGCTAGCAAATGAATCTATCATCATAAAAGTCATCACAAGTAGGAAGTAGACGGGCAATATCAGCTCGACGAGAGTCAACTGAAAAAAATGAATAGAATAAAAAATTAAAAGCGTCGAATGCTGAATTGTATTTCCACTAACTAAGATTTACCAGATTTACATCATGGATAATAGGAACGAAAAGTGCAATGATGCAGATCCTTATAAATATTTTTTTGGATAAATCATAGATGAGTACACCAAGAGTTTGATTGTTGAAGCCATGATTTTCATGTACGACAAATGTTTGGTAAACTTTGCGAGGAAGGTCAATGATAATGAGACCACATGTATCAAATCCAATATGAATCATACTCAAATACTGCAAGATGGTGCAGTATGGAAACAAGTCGTACTTTTGCTCCAATGCAAGTAATACCTTTGGGTGTAAAATATTATTCATAATTCAATAGTAATATTGAAATTATTCGTCAAAAAAACTAACCAGTTTGAGGAGCATATAATATGATGCTGACCCAATTTGGTATTCGACTACGTCGATCTTATAAGAACGCGACCTTTGGAAAGTTTCCTCTTCTACAAACCCCTTGAAATGATCCGGGAATTTTGTGGAAATTTTACATAAATTCCGCTGTAATAATTACAGTGAAGTAGGATTAAATATTGATCGTTAGGAACTTTTAGAAAATCTGAGCAAACTAACTTGTTTCACACAAAGATATATTTTAAAGATGTATTCAAGCATCAATACAAATGCAAGAAATCCTGCATCAATTTCTCGACCCATTTTGGCATTCATTGTGTTTCTCATTTCCTCAATATATTCAGCTTCGGTTTGGACAGTACTCATTACATCTTCGTTTTCAGCCATTTTGTGCCGATAATTATTATACTGTATTTTTTTTTGCCGACACTAAAATTATTCCTATTCAGATTAAGATTTCCAAGATTTTTGGTAACCTCCCTTGTCCTTTCCTTGTAAGGGGTAGTTTGTTCATAATGAACGCATTTTGCAGACCTATGAATTGCATTTCCATGCAGTGTTTGTTGTTGTCGATTTATAGAATAAAATTGTCAGGTAATTTTCAATTACAAAAATGTAATGCCATTTTAAAAATTCAAGACAAAAATTCATATTCAATTCAATTGTTTCCTATTAAGAAATTTGATATTTACTTAGAAGACTTTAACGGGAAGGAAAACGAAGGATACAGGGGTGGTGACCCTTTGGTATGGTTAACAAGTTTCTCATTTGTATTCTTATTATTATGGAAGTGAACCTTTTCCCAGTCAGTCGTAACAATTTTCTTCAAACTCACCTTTTGATCAAGTCACTTCATTTTTCTCAAATAAAAGGTAACAGAGCTCAGCAGGGTGTCTTAAACTGAAACAACTTTTCCTCGTTTACTCTTGTCAAAAAGGAGGAACATAAATGTCAGAAAAAATTTCCTATTCTCTTTCCATCCATTTTGTTGAAAATTCCTTCTTTACTTTATTTCCCCAACCCAGGTCACTGTCCTTGTTTCGTTTTCAAAGAATCGAAATGTAAAATGATGAGACAAATCTCACTGGAACGACCAGGGAATCGTTTCCCGATGATAGCATATTTTTATGTTGAATTCGAATTATCATTTGAATCGAATTTCCAGTATTATCCCCATAAGCTATCGAAATGTGGTTGAGTGAAGACCCAGTTGGATAAAATTGAGCCCCTTACTTTTGTGTTGTAGCGCGAAATACACGTAACACGTACCCCCCAAATCAAAGATTATCCACGCCTCAGAACCAAAACTGATCTGATCTGACCCGAAATCAAGAGCTAAAGCAAACTAGTTACAATAAATGCTTGAACTACCAGCAGCTTCCAAGTACAAGACCAATAAGGCTATAAAAGTTATAATAGGCATCTAGGGTCCCATTCCACAGCATAGAATCAGAACACTTGAGGAGAAAGTGGGAAAAAGACTTTTGCAAACAAAACTTGGAATTATCATTTTTCCAATTCCAATCCAAATCGTCGCTCCTTTTATCTTATTGCATTGGAACTCCAATATCGGCACGACTGCTCCTGTTTTCCTATTCCAATACACAAGGCAGCACTATAAAATAAACACAAGTCTTTTCTCTTCTCAAACTAAACAAAACGGTAAACGGGATTGGATTTTATACCGTATAGAATGCAGTCTAGTTATTGGGAGTTCGGAAGAATTCGATCTTGTTTAAAATTCATAAAACCTTAACCAAGCCCAATAAATTAAATCGAAGTTTTTATTAGCAAATTTGCATGAGTAAATAAAATGAGTACAAATCTTACGTTTCCTACAAATTATTATTAAGAAAATAAATTTCATTCCAGTATTTGTACAAATGTTGTGGTGGTTATAAGTAAAGAGAGCAAGCAATCATGGAAAATGATTCAATGCAGTGGAATAATACAAAGACCCGCATGGAAGAATGAAACTCGATTGCTTGGAAGAAAAAATCCAATTGTCAACAGAAGACTTTCACTCGTCAGTCTTGAGCGTCCTTTCTTTTTGTTTCTTCATCTCCCCTTTCGCCCTGCCTGTCTTTATGGATGAATAGGTAAGATGGGTAGTGTAGGTGTTAGCTTAGTGTACGTGGCAAATGCCCGGGTTCGGATGTTTGTTGAAGAGCAAATAAATGGAGTGAAGTGAATCAAGCTCTTATGTCTCGTACAAAGAAAAGAAACACATGGTTTGTGCACTGGAAAATAAAATAAAAAAGGAAATACAAGATGAATAAATCGACTCAAGGAAATTGCCAACCATTTCTCCTGTCTTCGATGTTATTTGTTCAAATATAAAATCCTCTTTTTGTTTGCAGACCATTGCACAGCAAAGCATTTTCAGTTCCCCTTTTTTGAAGGACCGGGAACCCGGGACCGGGTATCTTCCACTTTACTTCATTTCACTCTTCTTTCCTTTCCTTCCTACCAAATATTACCCGCCCATTCCATTACCCCCGCCATCCAATCACCATAACAATAACTTCAGTCTCACTTTTCTGTCTTTGATTTCCTAAGCATTACACAACCAGGGTATCTGGATTTACGTTATGAAGAAAATCGGGAATCCGAACCATATGCAGAACCAATGAGGCGATCATGTAATGCCGGATTCTAGTCTCCCAAATCCGGCATCTTATGTCATGGCGTCTGACAGCAATATGGTCTTCACACTTTTTTTATTAGGTCTTCAGTCCAAATCCAAAAATGATTATATACGCCTTATAAGCTCAGAACGATCTTATCATCAAGTGATATCATATGCTATTTGCTAAAGCGTAGACTTAATTACTGACCCAATTTGTGAAAATTAACCTTTCTAGTTTTGCTTAATGTTCTATGAAAAATTAGGACGGTTTGTAATACATTTCCTTGATTCCTGTATCATTTGTTTGGAATGGATGTGGTCTCCGAAATGTATCAGTTCCGTACCAAATACCATATTCGTCCCATGTGTATTCTTGATTTTTATTTACAGTATTGATGTTTCTCTTGTAAACGCCGGGTAATACATAGTCACTGAGTGCTGAGCCAAGAAGGGTTACTCACTTAGCAAAGTGAATATTATTATTATGTGTGTATTGTGTTGTAAGGGATGAGATGGGGTGATACTGATGTGGCATGGCATGTAAAAGGGAAAAGTTAACTTGAATGTAATTAAGCCATCATTTATTCGTTCTGGTTTTTGTGGGGCACAGCAGGGTGACTGACTTGGGCTGTTTCGTCGGCCCGACCGTTTTTTTTAAACTCCCTTCTGGGACTGGGACCTTGTCTTTGAGCATTGAAGTGAACACACGAGGACTCCTACTTTTACTAGTTGCTCTCAAAAGGTTCTGATTCTTGAATAGTGGAGCTAATTTTGAATAACTCTCTCTGCCATGCCATGCCATGCCGGCTTTTCAAACTGTCACCCCGTGAAATCCCTTTGATGGTGAATGGAGCGAAGCAAATGCTCAACAATGAAATTGTGAAAAACTAAATCTAGTTGAATCTGTGAACAGGGACTCCGACAACGCAAGGGCTTTCAATTCAAGTCTCATATTCAAATTGACTAACATATTTTATTTAAAAGGAGTCTTCATCTCCGCCCTCCTTAGTTGATGACTTCATCTGACTACTGCTTACTTAGTCCTTACTTGGCTCCCTCCAGCTGTGTTTTAATTGACACTTCTCCTCACATTCCAATTTAATTAATAGTATTTAAGTATGGAGATCAGCCACGAATGTAATTCTTTACTTGGCATGCATGGTATTGCCTAGTCTGATAGAAATGTATTTGATCCCAGCCCAGAGCAATATTCAAGACTAATGAACATACAACTCCCATTCATGATTTTGAGATTGCTGGCTAGCCGCGCAAGCTTACTTAATATAACTTTACTGGCTAAATTAAACGAATTAAGTGATGGTAAGTCGGACAGATCGTCGCATTTTTAATTTGACTGAGCTATTACGCCAGGCTCTTGCTTGAGGGCTGACTTCATAGAAAATTAAATACATTAATTAAATTATTACTTAAATTTCTGAACGCAAAGCGACGTGTGTGGGCTGAGTGGTGTTTATTTTGTATCAATTGTATTCTCTTAGCATTAAAAAAAGTGTTGCAGAGCTTGAGGTTAAATAATCTAGTCCCGTTACGTTAGCCCATTAGACACAACCGGCCGAATAGACTATAGGACTCGAGCCAATTTTGTGTTCAAAAACCGATCTAATGTAATATTATGTATTCAATCCGTTCGTAAAGGCATTGGTGGGATATAACGCAGGACATAGAAGAAAAGCTTTTCCTCTTCCCTTCCTCTCCAAATATTATTTTTCAATTAACGACATAAAGAGCTCTAACGTTCATCCGGCTCCCGGAAAAGGACCTGGAATGGATTTCAATGCCATTAACGTGAGCGTAAACTCGCCATCTCAAAGTATAATAATAATACACTCTCTAGCTTGAAACTTGGAATGCCTCCCAGTTTAGTTTACTTCGACCCTGCGCTGAGCTAAGCTCGTTCGTCTATCCAAGTATCATATTTTATTTTATTACTTTCGTTACTTATAATTTGTAAGTTAAAGGGGTGATGGTTGACGTAATTCTGGACCGTCGCAGCAGCCGCCGTATTATTATGATTGCTAACAACTTGTGTTATTGTAGTGAAAAGCTCCAACACCCTAGCCAGCCAAAGTCTATTTGTTTAGTAAGTAATCTGATATGAAAGATAACACTATGGACTTACTCCCCGAATCGGGTTCGGACTAGGACAAGGCAAGGGTTTAACCCTTTCATTCCTCTCCGTTGCGTTGTCGTCCTCGTTATACAATCCTTTCCTTGCACGGACATAAACTGAAACGTTTTACCTTGTAACATTTTGTTGTGAGTCACGGACAAAACATAGTAGAGATATTATTCAGTCCGTAAGATTTTTAGTTGCAGAAGTTTTCAGGTGTAGAAGGAAATGGATAGCGTGTCTTCGAATTAAAACTAAGCTCGTATTTCATCAAGACTCCATTCATTGACTTAATTTGTAATTCTACCGTTTTATGTGGGAGGTTTCGGATTGATTATTAAGCCAGAATTATAAAGTGTCTGCCGACCACCCAAGATGACTAACAACTACTTGGATTTATTTTTGTACTTCACTTTTAATTCCTAGAAGATTACTCTAAACCCATGAAATGCGCAGAATGAAAATGAAGAAAGTAAATCAAATCTGTAAAGAGTCTCAAGTCTTTGTTCTTGTTCTGTTCTCATGTCGCCTCGTTAGCAATGTATTATACTTAATTACAGTTGGAACTGGTATGAGTGGACGAGTTGATTGACAGTCTGACGTGTTTCCACATAAATCAAATCATTTCAACGTTGGCTTCAGCGAATCCTTCTCCTTGCATTTCATTTGTCGGAGTTCATTTCATTTGATATGTAAACTTTTTTGCAACGTGTATCATCCAGTATGGAATTCATTCAACCCAGTGCAGTTGGCCAACAATCTCCTTGAATTATTCTGCACTGGATAACATACACATGACTGAGAGAGGATCAGTGACACAGAGCACCACCCATTTAATTGACATAATGTGAGTAATAATTGCTCCACATCATGCTGAGAACCTCAACATGATACAAGGGCTCGTAGGGATGTAAAACGCGCTCCCATGCTAATACCTTATGATTAATGTAATCGTATCCGGATATTATTTATCTGAAATGCAAACCAGGCAGGTTTTAACTCATGAGTTTGCTTCATCTCACTCTGTAATGTAACTCGTTTTGTATGATTAAGGGATCAATTACCTGCATATGTTATTTTTGCATGAATATTTAATGCATGAATTTGTTGAATTTTATTCGCAGTCGAAACTTTGTGTAAAATTTTTTGTATCGTGAATTTTTGAAAATATTAACTTGGGCTCTGTTCATTTGGGTAGAAAACGTAGCTGAATTAATCGAACACTAATCCATAATGATTTTTGTTTTGGATAACATAAATTCATAAGGCGGTAGACGCGGACCATAATTTAACTAGGGTTATCAAAATTCTGTCCAGACGTTTTGCGAGTGACCATACCCGTGTATTTACTATTTGCCTTGGGATATGGATTACTTTACTCTGTAATATTGTATAAAATGAGTGACGAAGGTGTGTTGTATAATCAACGAGAGAGCTGAGTTCAATTCATCATTTGATAAATATCACACCAAATCATATCCCATTACGTGAGCATTTGGGTGTTTCATTTCTCTCTCTCT
>WJEZ01002458.1:0-13451 GCA_009869925.1 Thalassaphorura encarpata | reverse complement strand
AGATCCAGAAAGAAAACTTACGTTTTGAGTGAATTTGGGTTGGAAGACACTTCCTTTTTGAATATTTATGGTTTAATTAAATAGTTAAAGAATTTAAGCTAAAGCTCAGCTGGCAAAACCTTGCCTTGGCCCACAAGCAGTTAAAGTCACAAACCACAGAATTTCCAAGTAAAGTCTCTCTACTTACCCAAAGTCTCTGCGGATAATAGTTTGGAATTCCCAAAGCGAGGATAAGAACTGAAACCAAATTTGGTTGAAATCAAGAGCTCAAACCACATCCACTCTAAGAAACTTTACTTGTGAAACTTTCTCTAGTAAGTGAAACTATAAGATGCACCCGTCTTTTTGAATTACTACAGGTGGAATTTCCAGGATTTCGGTTATTCCTTCATGATGGTCTTCCGAGTTTTGTGTGGAGAATGGATAGAACCGTTGTGGGATTGCTTGAAGGCTCACAAGGATCAGGGAGAAGTGAGATAATTTATTTAACCTAGTAAAGATTTACTCTAACAATGAAAATTGTAAAAACTTTTCACTTGATGATTTTTTGCAGTGGAAATGTTTTACCATCTTTCTCCCAATTTTGATTGTTGGGAATTTTATTGTTCTTAATCTCTTCTTGGCCTTGTTGCTAAATAGTTTTAATACTGAAGAGCTAAAAGCACAACGTGAGGTATGCATGCGTGTGACCTACATTTGATTTGATAAGAAACCTCGAACGGAGTAACCAAATATTTTTAATAACATGCACAGAAAGAGAAAGAGAGTTCTGGAAAAACGGACAATCTGAAGCGAGTTGTTGGACTTTTACTCAATCGAAGCAAAAAGAACACAATAAAACCACCTGAGATTCCAGCCATCACAGTTGCCCCTGCACCGAGTGAAATTGATTTTAGTGTACGTGCACCTAAATCAGATTTCTAAAGTCTAAGGCAAGGTTTAAAGGTACAATGGAGATTTCTTTTTGTGATTCCAATTCTAGGACCCATCTCCACTTGAAGATATTACGGATATACGGCTTAGTCCAGCCAACCATAAATTTAAACAGGTTGCCTATCGCGTTATTCAGCAAAATAGGAAGAAAACAGCTGAGCGTGCCATTTTGAGAGCAGAGGCTTCCTGTGAGATTGCGGAAGTTCATTTTGAGAAAACTCCTTCAAGACGAGGCTCTTTCCTCAGTGGACAAATGGTTAAATATTAAAAAATCCTTTCTCTTTTATAAAATTGTTTATTTTATAAAGTAAATTTAAATGTTTTTAGACGCCGAGTGCTGAGGTTTTGAATATGAAAGAACGAGTCCCCGGGCCATGTTTTCCACCCGCTTGCTATCATATAAAGTGCTTCCGAAGCTCAATGAGCAATGCCAAATGGAATCGATGGGAAAAGTGTCGGAAATGGGCCTTGAAAATCGTGGCTCATCCATTCTTTGAATGGGGAATCTTAGTGTTGATTTTAGCCTCAAGTATTACACTTTGCTTTGAAGATATTTACTTAGAGCAAAATCCAGATCTCAAGATGACGCTCTTTATACTCAATAACTTCTTTACCTTCCTATTCATCATTGAAATGCTCCTCAAGTGGATGGCTCTTGGGGTCTATGAATATTTTACAACATTTTGGACTTTATTGGACATATTCATTGTGATGGCAAGTTTGTTCCACTCGTATTGTATTAAGATTTAATTTGGACATTCTTCGAGCATTTGCCCAAAAAATTTATTATTGAAACTAATTACTTAATTCCACAATTTCAGGTTAGCGTCATTACATTGGTATTTGACATTCAAAACCAAAGTTGGAATGTCAGTGACGAAGGTCAAAGGAATCTCCAAGGTTTGGGTGCACTAAAAGCTTTGAGGTAACCCATATTCAAATATTTTCAGGTTCATTTATTGCAAATTTTGGAAAGAAGTTCGAAACAAATTTGATTATTTGCAGAACACTACGAGCACTACGACCCCTCAGAGCTATTTCAAGATGGCAAGGGATGAAAGTAAGGAAGAAAACAAAGCAGTATTTTTTATCTGACATCCGAAAATTCTCGAGGGGCATAAACCCTTCCTTGCAATGATATTAAATAAACGAGCACTTTATTCCTTTCTCATCTTTCTAGGTTGTCGTCAATGCTCTCATGTATGCGATTCCGTCAATCTTCAACGTCCTTCTGGTTTGTCTCCTATTTTGGCTTGTGTTCGCCATTATGGGTGTCCAATTTTTCAAGGGAAAGTTTTACAAGTGCATCTATGATGTGAATGGCACAGCTGTCCACTACAAAATTGTAAGTTATGCGCTACATTCATCAATCGAATCTGTTTTTTTTTAAATGAAAATAAACCCCTTACGCACTATTTGTTTCAAAGGTTGGAACAAAGGATGCGTGCTGCGCAAGAGATGATACTTCATGGATCAATACGACGCCAAATTTTGACAATGTATTCGAGGGATATTTGTCTTTGTTTCAAGTTGTAAGTTTTTAAGTATTGTTGTATTTACTTTAAAATGTACCGTAACTTAATGACTTTCCACTTAAATACAGGCAACTTTCGAAGGGTGGATTGAGCTGATGAGGGCAGCCACTGACGCGGACCCCAGTACTGTTGATAAACAAAGTGTTCGAGATCAGAGTTTTGCAAATTACGCATTCTTTGTTATATTTATAATATTTGGCTCCTTCTTCACATTAAATCTCTTCATTGGTGTCATCATTGATAACTTTAATATGCTGAAGAAAAAGGTAAAGCCGAATTATAGACAAGATTCAGAGAATTTGACTCATTTCGTTTCGTTTTACTTGCAGTATGAAGGAAATCTTTTGGAAGTTCTTCTTACCCCAAGTCAGCGACGATATTACACAGCTATGAAGAAACTGGGACGTAAGAAGCCACGACGCGTTATTCGAAGACCTACAAATAGATTTTTTGCCCTCTTCTATGATATTTCAATGTCAAGAAGGTAACCAGTTTTGTCAGGCGATTTGGAATATAAGTATTGAATGACTAATAATATTTTCTCTGTATATTATAGGTTTGAGATTGCCATTTTTGTCTTGATATTTCTGAATATGGTCGTCATGTCCTTTGAGCATCACGGTCAAAGACTAGTATTCGTCCATATTCTTGCCGGATGCAATTCCTTCTTCAGTACAATTTATGCTCTGGGTGAGACTTTAAGACAAAAGTTACTAAACCTTTAGATACTTCTAACTATATTAATTAAGATTGAATCCCATCTTTTTTGTAAAAACAGAGGCAATGGTGAAGATTCTCGGTTTGCGTCATTACTACTTCACTGTTCCTTGGAATGTATTCGATTTTTGCCTAGTGTTATTTTCAATTATTGATTTATTCCTGGTGGATGCGGATTTGAAAGTCCCATTTCCTCCGACTTTACTTCGGGTTGTACGTGTCTTCCGGATAGGACGAGTTCTCCGTTTAATTAAGGTAGAAATTTTAACTGAGACTCCATAACTTCTAAAGTAGAAAATTACAGCTGAATTTTTAAATTCTAGGCTGCAAAAGGAATTCGAAAATTATTATTCGCTCTGATTGTATCACTTCCTGCGTTGTTCAACATCGGTGCTCTTTTAGCACTGATCACATTCATTTACGCTATTCTTGGAATGGCACTCTTCAAAGACGCCGTTCTCAACAATGCTATCGACGATGTCTTCAGTTTTCAAACATTCGCCAAAAGCTCGCTGATGCTTTTCAGGTTCGATATGACCTTTAAAAATCTTAACCTCATAAATTATGAGCCTTCACATTGAATTTATTCTAAATGTTTAAAACAGATTGATGACTGCTGCTGGTTGGAATGAAGTTTTAGATGCTCTGCTCGTTGACGAGCCAATTTGTGGAAAATATCGTAAAATGATATGTGGACGCCCTGGGGAACCTGAATGTGTTTCCCGTGTCCAATCCGTGTTTTATATGGTGTCCTATATCATCATTAGTTTTCTCATCGTCATCAACATGTACATTGCGATTATATTAGAAAATTTCGTTGAGGCCAACAGAGATGAGGAAGTAGGAATAATTGAGGATGACTTGGAAATGTTTTATGTGCGGTGGTCCAGGTTAGAAAATAAATTGATTTGACATTTGGACAGTTTCACTCTATATGTGCTTTTAATATTTTTTCAGATATGATCCTACAGCCTCACAATTCATCGTCTTTGACCAGTTGTCCGAGTTTTTAGCAAGTTTGGATCCACCTTTAGATATTCCAAAACCTAATTTAGTCGCTATCGTGTCTTTCAACCTTCCAATTGCTCGGGGAAATAAAATTCATTGCTTAGATATTCTTCATGCCCTTGTGAAACATGTTCTTGGGCATGTAGATGATTCCGAGGAGTTTAGAAAAGTAATTTTAAAAAATTATAAATATCTTACATAAACAATCAATATTCAATTTTGATAATTTTCCATGTAACAGATTCAAGAGCAAATGGAACATAAGTTCAGGAAACAATTCCCTTCCAGAAAATTATTAGATATTGTATCGTCAACTCGAGTTTGGAAGATTCAGCACAATGCTGCTTTGACAATCCAAAGGG
Organism: Thalassaphorura encarpata; assembly: GCA_009869925.1. Classification (NCBI taxonomy): domain Eukaryota; kingdom Metazoa; phylum Arthropoda; class Collembola; order Poduromorpha; family Onychiuridae; genus Thalassaphorura; species Thalassaphorura encarpata. The sequence continues at coordinate 8,896 of WJEZ01002458.1, read as the reverse complement.
CATGGAGAGAATACAAACGTCGTAAGAATCCACCGGCTGAGAAAGTAAAAGCGACGCAAACAATGCGATCAGGCGGTGGCGCCGGAACACACGGCTTTGGGAACATGATGAGTCGGATGAATAATTTTTTCCATCATCCTGAAGGTGGGAGACGAAGGAGATCTTCTCTTTCAACTTCGACGGCATTTTTATTCTCACATCGTAAACCTTCCGTAAGCTCGAATTATTTTGCGACTTTTAGTTGAATGTTAAATTTAATTGATGCTTTTATGATATTTTCACTCAGGACAAGCTGCCTGGTCGAGAGCCCAGCATTAGTCCGAATACATCCCAGCCAAGAAATAGCTACAGTAGCCAATCAGAGTCAACCTCTTCTGCCGTAGCCAGTCCATTGGCCAGAGTTGATGCCAGTAGTGGGGATCGTAACCGAAGAAGAAGATTATCACCTTCCAGACTTTCTGGTGGGAGCTTCGAAGTCGCTGTGAATTATGGGACAAATAGCGCTCGCCTCCTCTCGGTTCATCCTACAGGTGTTACGGGCAGTAAAAGTGGAAGTCCATCACCAGTTCGACAAAATACGACGACAAGCCAATTCTCTCCGCCTCCAATCACAAATACTAATCCCACTGTATTTACCTCAAATCCGACGACTCCGAGCTCTTCGGCTGGAAATAGTCGGAGAGGAAGCGTCGTGGTACAAATTCATCAACCCCAGCTCTGTCCTTAAAAATATAAATTTCTTAATGTCTCAATTTACTGTTACACAAATGACTCCGAATCATAAATTTCCTCCTTGGATGGCCAAAATTAGTATTCATTGTACATAATGTATTAGAACTAACGTATTATTGTTCAAATCCAATAATATGATCCAAGATTTTCTATATAAATTGGACAGAACTGTTTTAGCAGTGTACATCATTCTTAGGGCTACTTCGTGGTGCTCGTGATTAATACTTGAATTAATTTCATGTCCATTAAGCAAGGGACAATACTTGCCAGGAGAGATGTTAGTTGGATTCGAATTCTAATTTCAGGGTCAGAAATATAACTCCTTTTGTATTATTTAGGAAGGAACAAGTTATCCTATAAAATTGTAAATAATGTTAATGTACCTTAGAACAATATTCCATATCCAAGTGTGATTAATACTTATCTTAAATTCTCATATTCTTAAATCGGCCTCAACCTCAACTGATCGTTGGAAATGAATCCTTGGTGCTAAAGGGTCCTCTTTCGCTTAGAATGTAAATATTTGCCTTGTTGACCTTCGACCTGAACTTTACATGTGCTGTTGTGGCTGTACTTAATGTACCTTCGTTGCTTTCTTGATTAATTCTAGTCTTGTTTGGTCTAATACTTATAAGAATTTGTCCTGAATACGCAAAACAATATCTATCCCACCAGACGAATATTCATGTTGGATTTCAATGTAACTCTTCTAAGCCAAAAATGATTGGCTGTCAAAAAGTTAGCTCTAAAAACTTGTATCTAGCTAGCGGCTAAATTTTCTCTCATCAGAGTGTGTGCTATGACAAAAATAATTGTGATATTACAATTAACATTTTGTGAGCAGAGCAAATATTCCAAGTCATGCAGTAACAACATGCAGAAAACCTAAAATTGTAGAAGAAATCTATAGACAAAACAAGGCTTGTTATTACTACGCTGAGTTTGTTTTGTCTCGTGTACAGTTTGAGTATATTATAGCTTACTTGTTGGAACAATCGACCACAAAGTTATTTATTGAATGGTCGATTCGATTTCTAATGTAATTCAGTGAACTATTCAATGAAGAAAATATAGGTTCTACAAAACTAACAGAAATACGATTTCTAAGATCAAAATAAAATTCCAAGTGGTTTCGTTGTGAATTTCTTTGGAGTTGTTTGTGTCTTTGATTTTAAGATTACGAAAATTGGAACTTTCTATGTTTCTTTCAATTACAATTTCAATAAACTAATGGGAAAAATTGTACTCAATTGTAATTTTCTGACTTCTGGTCAATCGGCAGTAGAAGTAGAATGAGGTCAAAGGTCAAATTTACTATTCTAAACATTGGGGTAAGTTGCGACGAAGAAAAAAATTCGAGTGGGAAAATTGTATCAAAACAAAAACCTACGGCGACAAGAATTTCCATTGTTTGCTTTAAAAGTGACAACAGGGGCTGAGACGAAACAAAAATGTAGCGTACGCATAAATATAAAATATCCTTGAAACTATTCTGGATTCTGGAGCAACAATATTTCTGGAAATCTGGAATTAGTGATCAAATGGACTACTTTCTGTCATTTTTCTTGAAGTATGGGATTTAACAACGATTTATTATGCCTCCTCCGAAGACAAAGCGAAAATCAAAAATTCTTCGTAACCGTAAGTGTAATTATGAATCTCGTCACTTATGGCTTCTTTCATAAGCGTTTAACCTCTGAACTTTATATTTTATCAACTCAAGTCGGGGTTCGAGTTCAGAAGGAAAAACAGCTTTTTAAATGCAAAAGTCTTTATGGTACAGCCGTTGAGGAAGTTGATCCTTTTATCTTTGACGATGTAAGTGGAATAAACTCAAGTATTTTTGTTTGCTTCCGTGTCTAATTCAAGGTCATGTTTCAATTTTAGACTTACTGTGTTTTATCAGAAAAGTTTGGAAAGGCCCATATATTTCGTTTCTCTGCCTCAAGATCATTGTTTATTTTCGGACCAATGACTTGGACTCGTCAATTTTGTGTTTTCCTACTAACTCACCCTTGGTACGATATATTTATCGTTATCGTCATTTTTGCCAATTGTTTGGCCCTAGCATTTGACAGCAACGTGATTGTGAAAGACAAGGGAGCAGATCAGTACCACACGATTGATTACCAATTACCTAGACCGGTCGAGTAAGTTTTCTCTATTCATTTTCCTTACGTTTAGATTTTATGACCTCAGTCCCAAACCGTTACTTTTTTATACAGATTGGCATTCTTGGCAATATATACGCTGGAAATGATACTAAAAATTATTGCCAAAGGATTTATATTGAGTAAGTTCTCTTACATGAGAAATGCTTGGAATGTTTTGGACTTTGTCATCGTTGTGAGTGGATTGGTCGTAGAAGCGATAGCTGCAGTCTTTGAAACACATCACAAGGCCAGTTTTGATTTGGAAGTATTTAGGACATTTCGAGTCCTCAGAGTAATCAAGACAATATCGATTTTGCCTGGTTAGTGGTTTGTTGAGGCAACATGATTTAGGAAAATGAACTCATAAATTGATTGATCTCAGGTCTTCGTTTGATGATAAACTCCCTTGCAAACTCGGTGGTTCAATTGTTGGAAGTCATGGCCCTAACATTCTTTTGTCTCTGTGTATTTTCTCTATTTGCTTTGGAGGTTTTTTTCGGTAAAATGCATTCAGTGTGCGTTCTTAAAAAAGGAAGTGCCGCATCCAAAAGCCGTTATGCCACACCAAATATAGAAGATTTTGATCCAAATTCTCCGTTTATACATGAGGAGTATAGAGCGTTAGTAACTCTTATATTTATTCTTAGATATAAATATAATCTCAGATTTTTGTATTGATTGTATTGTATATTTTTAAAACCAGATGGGTTACAAATGAATTCAATTGGCAAATGCGGGACTTTCCAGAGGAGGAGTTCTCACCATGCTCGAATGACTCTGGAAGGTGAGTCAAATTGACATACAATATTTTGTGACATGGATCAATGTATTTAACATCATCCTGATTTAGGTTATGCGAGGAAGGCTATGTTTGCCTCCCCGATCTAAGTGATAATCCTCAAGATGGTTGGATTAGTTTTGATCATTTTGGCTTCTCGTTGCTCAGCAGTTTTCAGCTCCTCACGCTAGACTATTGGGAAAGGCTTTATGACTTGGTTAATTTACAAATTTTCCTAATGTATTTCATTTCATTTTCATGTCACAATTAGTTAAAATCAATTTTTATCCGTTTTAGGTAATTTCATTTGTGGGGCCTATAAGTTTGCCGTTTTTTGTCGTGGTCGTATTCTTTGGTGCCTTTTACTTGTTGAATTTAATGTTGGCTGTAGTTACAATGAGCTATGAGAGAGAAGCCCACGTAGATGAAAAGGTTAGATGTGATTTCAATAAGATTTTTTCAAATTCAAATATTAGAATGCTTATAAAAGATTTTTATTGTAGGAACCACCGACAAAATATCAAAAGCTAACTCTTCATCGAACAGACTCGACGTTTAGCTTTGATGATCCATTTCGCCTCAACCCTGCTATCATGACCAAGTTTAGAAAGAGAACACCGTCCGAAAGGGAGTTACTGGGTCGGGCAATTAGATCTTCTGATAAAGGTTTGTTCATGCCATGCCGTTTCGTATTTTTTTGTTGAAACGTCGTGTCCTGAAGTGTGTTAAATATTTTTAGACGATCAACCTGACCATCGAGCTGATATTGCTAGTACTACATTTGAATTTATGGGTCGAATTAGTTTTGCAAACATAGGTCCTCCTCCATCTTCTTTCTTTAATGCTTCTTCTGGCACTGGAGTACCGGAGAAATCGAAAGAAGTAGCAAAGAAAGTCGAGCGTCCAAGGCGGAGTCGGGATGCAGTCTTAAGTATTTAATTTTCATTTAAAATTAAACTTGAGCTCATTAACGTGAATTATTTATTATTTATCAAGCGGACACATACTTACTGGCAAAATCGTTTGAGATGACGGCTATGATGCGAATGGCAGAGAGCATCATGGCTGAAACATCTGATCGGAATGCAGGAGACACGCAGCAGACAGGAAAATCTGGTAATCCTGCCAAATACAATAATGATGAAAGGAGTGAGGTAAGATTATTCAACTTTTATAGCCTCATAAGTTGTAACGTTACGTTGATTCCTGTAGGATGATATGTCCGTCTTATCCGCTGATTACATTGAAGATATTGACCAATATTCAGGATCAAGTCAATCGTCAGCAAACAACAGTACGATTAATTTTATTTTCAAGACATTCCTGCTCCGTACAAGACAATAACAATCGTAATATTTTTCTGCTCATAATAGAAGCCAGAACTAAGCCACCGACGTACAATGTCCCACTTCGAATCTTAAGAACATTGAAACGGCGGCTCACTGTTTACGTTAACAGCGCAGTCTTTGAAACTTTTATAACTCTTTGTATCTTAGGAAACACTATTCTATTGGCATCTGAACACCATGGTCAGACTCAATTGTGGACAGATGTACTTGAAGCTGGCAGTTATGTGAGTAAATATTTTTTGTACCTGATAGTATTTGGCATTTTCTGATGACTTACTAATTTAATTTTTTTGTTGACTTTTTGGTAGTTATTTATGGCCATTTTTGTATTCGAATGTGTTTTGAAGATTGCTGTCCTGCAAGAGGACTACTTTTACGACAATTGGAATCGATTTGATTTTCTAGTCGTTTGCCTTAGCGTATTTGATACAATTGCAGATTCTGGTATTCCCGGAGGCCAAGCTTTTCGTACATTTCGACTGGTACGTACGAATAATTAATTCAATTTGCAATAAAAAACTAATATTAGTGTGCCGAATAAGTTTCAATACTTTTCTGTATATAATTTTCGATTTAGCTAAGAATTTTCAAATTGGCAAACAGTTGGATTACAATGAAGATATTGCTCAACATTATTTTCTCTACGTTTGGTGCACTCGGAAACTTGATCTTGATTATGGCGATATTCATTTATATCTTTGCCATTCTTGGTATGCAGCTTATAGGCAAGGAATATTTGCCCCATCGTTTCGGAGTTAGTGATAAGGAGGACGACGGCTTTCCCAGGTCAGGATTCGTGTTTAAAAAAAGCAAACGTTACAAAAAATAATATGTGAATCAATCTCAGATGGCGTTTTGAGAACTTTTGGTTTTCCTTTATGATGGTGTTTCGTGTCCTTTGTCAAGAATGGATAGAACCTCTTTGGGATTGTCTGAAAGCGCAAGAGGAGGATCCCACAGGCAGAGTAAGGGTTCTGAATTTTAAAAAATAATTTGTGTATTAATGAAAATCACCTATTACTTAATATAGACAAAATGTTTTCTAATATTTCTCCCCGTTCTCATCATTGGCAACTTTATCATACTCAATCTCTTCCTTGCCCTCCTATTGGATAGTTTTAATTCTGAAGAAATTAAATCCCAACGTCAGGTATGAACCTAACTTCTTTTTTAATTAAAACTATTACCAAACCTACTGTGCTTTATTGATAAAATTAATTTGTACAGAAAGTTCAAGGTACTTCACATAGAGCAGAAACACTCAGGAGGGTCACTGAAATGTTATTGAATAGAAGGCCCACTATAGTTCCAGACGAATCTGCATCAGAAAATGAGGTAAACTTTCCTAAGAGTAACTATTAGGTTTTTTATTATATTTCCGCTTTTCATAGGAGAACGATGAGGGTGAAGATGGTACAAAAAAAGCTCCAAAAGAGAAATTTAAGTTGCTTGTTAAAAAACTTATCGTGAGTCATCGTAAGGCTGCGGCTGAACGTGCTATCCTAAGAGCTGGAGGAACGAATGAATATGCCCAAGAACGCTTTCAGAAAAATCCACTACTAACGACGAAGGAAAATTTCAATTTATTGGACACAAAGGTATTCAGTTTAAAGGCTCCTCTACGAATCGTTTGCTTTAATAATTATTTTGCATTCGAAACTTTCAGACACCAAGTCAAGGCTCACTTGATGCCAAAGAAAATCGTAAGAATCGTATTCCTGATCCCTGCCTTCATCCATTTTGCCTCAGTTGTCGCTGCAGAATTTGCATACGCTTAAGGCGAAAGGAGACGCCATGGTGGAACGGACTCAGGAAGTATTGTCTAAGGGTTGTTACTGATCCACTTTTTGAGTGGGGCATTTTGGCGCTAATTGTGGCATCCAGCATTACTCTCTGCTTTGAAGACATTTACCTCGATGAGAAACCAGCCCTCAAGTTTAATCTCTTCGTCTTGAATTGTGCTTTCACCATTACTTTCATAGTTGAAATGTTTCTAAAATTTATAGGCTTGGGTATACACAAATATTTCACCACTTTTTGGACAATTCTTGATTTTTTCATTGTTGTGGTAAGTTTACACAAACAAGGTATCCAAAACTAAATTCTAAATGTAAAGAACTTCGAACTTGTTCAAATATTTAACAGACAAAATTTACTTTGGTTTTATCTCATGATTTTCTAAACCTTTCAACAGGTAAGTTTAGTTGGATTGGCCATGGATATAGAAAGTGAAAGTTGGAAAGTCGTAGCTGTTGGTACTTCTGTGAAAGGGAGACAATTAAGGTCACTAGGTAGCCTGAAGGCGTTGAGGTTAGCAAAGATTAGCAAAACTAAAAAATAGAATTTTTAAGGATATATAAAATACAATTTATTTTTTAGAACACTGAGGGCTCTGCGTCCTCTTCGTGCTATTTCCCGATGGCAGGGAATGAAGGTAGTTATTTGTAAAATCCCTTTGTTAAAAACACAGTTTTTTCGTCTTAAATAAATTGTGAATTTTTCAGGTCGTTGTAAATGCTCTCACAGCTGCGATTCCGTCCATCTTCAATGTGCTTCTAGTTTGCCTCTTGTTTTGGCTCGTCTTTGCTATAATGGGTGTCCAGTTTTTTAGAGGAAAGTTTTTCCGCTGCGTTTTTTCAGATACTGCGATCAGAGTGCACCATAGTATTGTAAGCTAAGGATTTGTGCAAGTGTAATTTTATGGTGAATGAGTTTGATGATTTTTGTTTTTTAGGTTCCTAATAAGCAAACGTGCTGTGAAAGAAATACCTCTATGTCTTGGATAAATCTATCTCCCAATTTTGACAATGTTTTCGAGGGTTATTTGTCCTTGTTCCAAATAGTAAATTAGAATTAGAATTTAAAGTCTTGTTAATTTTTCTTAAGCAATATTTTTCTGTTTTTCTTTTCAGGCTACATTTGAGGGTTGGATGGAATTGATGGAAGCTGCTACCGATGTCAGAGCAGAGCGAGGACTTCAACCTAGACGCGATGAAGCCCTGCTTAGCTATGTCTTCTTTGTTATCTTCATTGTCTTCGGGTCATTCTTCACTCTTAATCTATTCATCGGCGTTATTATAGACAACTTCAACATTTTGAAAAAGAAGGTTGCAACACGAATTGCCATATATCTCAGCCTTATACAAATACTGAACTTGATTTTGATTGTTAGTACGAAGGAAATCTTTTGGAAGTATTTCTGACTGAAGGTCAGAAAAAATACTACACCACAATGAAGAAATTGGGGAAAAAGAAACCAAGAGCAGTTCTTCCGAGACCTCGTAATTCGTTTCTAGCCATGTTCTATGACATTGCGAACTCAAGAAAGTGAGTTGGCTTCATATTCTTATTTGATCTTATTAGAATATTCTATTATTTCCTTAAAATCATTTTTAACCTCATTTTGTTGTTGCAGGTTTGAAATCTTAATTTTCGTGATGATATTTTTAAATATGATAGTAATAGCCACTGATGTAAGACAATCGTCGTAATTTTCAATTAATGACTCATGTTGCCGAACTTTTAATGCTTAATTTCATATTTAGTTTTACGGGAACCGAGATTTGGTCGTGGGATCCTTAAATACAATCAATGTGTTTTTTAGCATAGTATACGTACTTGGTAAGTGATTTTTTAATTTTTTGTAGAATTTGAGCTGTTTTTGGAATTATTTAAGATTTGATTTTGATTCAGTTTGATCTAAAGCTTAAAAATTATATTTTGATTATTCTTCCAGAGGCGTTCATCAAAATCCTCGGACTACGTCAACATTACTTCAAAGTTCCTTGGAATGTATTTGATTTTATCCTAGTCATATTATCGATTCTGGATATTTTCATTGATGACATTCCATTTCCTCCAAGTCTTTTACGTGTAATTCGGGT
>WJEZ01002457.1:0-13457 GCA_009869925.1 Thalassaphorura encarpata | reverse complement strand
ACCAAAATTTATTTGATGAGATACGAGCTAGGGACAGGAACGTCGCTTTGGATGACTCTGCTGTTGAGGATTCAGATGATAGTAGCGATTCCACGGAATTTGATTTTCCTAGAGCAAACAATGCTTTGGTCAATAATGCTCCTGCTCCTACTCCGGGTCCATCTTCACAATCAAGTAACTAATTATTTTCATAGTTTTACTAATTTAATACTTAATTTTGGCTTTGTCATTTGCGTAGATGACGGAGACAGCAGCAAATCTGCCATAGATGACGATGAAGGGTTGACTTGTCTCATCTGCTATGAACCTTTTACAAATTCTGGAGAACATCGAATCACATGTTTAAAATGTGGCCATACTTATGGGAAATCTTGTATTGAGAAATGGATTAAAAATGAGAGACGTTGTCCACAATGCAATGCAAAAGCAGTCAAAAAAGACGTTCGTGTTTTATACGTGAAAAATCTAAAGGCGATTGATACAGTGGAAAGGGATAAACTTCTAGTGGATTTAGAAGGAGAAAGGGCAGCAAAAAGAAAATTGGAATTGGAGTTAGTGCTAAATTTTTTTAATTAAAAATATTTATAGGGGTTTTTATTTATTTTGTTTTTTTAACTATGGTGTACCAAGCTTCGTCAAATGAATCAGTGCCGAGATGCTGATTTTGTGAAACTCAACAATGAACTACAACTTTTGCGTGATCGAGTTGGAGGAATTTACCGTGACCCAGTTTCATCCTCTTCGGAAATGATATCGTCGTCATCATCTGCAAATAATTCTCGTGGATTCATTCAGTCAAAACTTTTGGATTTCAAAGATGGGGAATGTAGAGTTGGGGCCTATAATCAATGGCTCAACATGACAGCGATATCGCAAACGATTAGGAGCGCATTGTATCCCCGTAAGCTAAGCTGCAATTTTAAAATTTCTTAATTAATTTTGCGTGTATTTATTCATGTTTGATTTTATTTTGCATTGCAGAAGGATGTTACGGAATATAAAAGGATCAACATGCTAGATTACAAGACACTACAAACTACACCGACTCATCAAAAGGAAATACGTGATTTACAATTCAATAAATTGCAAAATGACCTCCTCCTCTCTGTTGGGATGGATAAAAAAGCCATTCTCACAAATTGTCAAACGAATGTCATAGTACAAAATTTTACCGCTCCTCAACCACTTTGGTCTTGCACTTGGAATTCTTTGGCCCAGAATTTATTTTATGTGGGGACGAGTAATGGCCAAATTATTACCTATGATTTAAGGAATCCACAAGATTCTGTAAAAACTCTCACAATTCCAACAGAGGATACGAGCCCAATTGCTCGTATGCATTTTGTCACTCCATCCTACCAGAATAGGTCAGTTGGAAATTTTTATTTTGTATTATATTATAAATTCATATTTTATTTGGATTAAATTTGATTGTAGTGCTTTCAACCTGAGTGGAATCCTCATTCAGAAATTGAGTTCATGCTGGTTTTGTGAAATTCGGAGTGAGAAGGAAATTTTTCACCAACTCCCAGTGGAGGGTTCATTCGTTTCACTTGATTTTGAAAGCAAATCTCGCCACATGCTGATTTCAACGCGTCCAAGCTCAAAAACTCCAGTTGGACGTCATCTCATCTGTGAACTCAATCAGTATTACTCAGATGCGCAACAATGCAATATTTGCTCTTGCAATATTATTCAAACTTTTGAGGTAGCGCTAATAATCCTAAAATTTATATCATAGCAGCGATTTTTACTTGAAAAACAGACTAATTTTAAATCTTCGTTAATTTGAATAGGGTGTTGGAGCCTTGGGAAAAATGTCAAGAAGTTCAATTTTTTCTCCAGTGGATGGAACAGTGATTGTGGGTGCAAATGGAGGTCAGAATATGGTGAATTTATGGAATATTTCTGATGTTAATATGAAACAAACTATTCAAACACGAGATCCTATTCTTGATTTTGTGCCTTGTGAAGTGAATGATACATTTTTACTCAATATGATCACGAGCAATGGTGTACAAATTTATAAACATTTGTAATTGGATTGATCGTGAGTTAAATTACTTTTGGCAGGACACGATGAACATTACATTAATTATAAATATGAGACGATGCCAGTTGTAAATACGAATACGATGACTTGGCTTACGTTTTTAAATAGAATGAAATAACATGCAAAGTTGTCAATACTCTCACTGCCAGAACTGAATAGCAAAATATTTGTTTCCATCCATTCCTTTCCTGCTAGGAAATCGGCTCATTTTGAGCTAGTAGGTTTCTACTTATTTCTAATATTTGTCAATTTCACAAATGTTGTTTTAGATAAGTATTTATCCGCCCATTTCACTCAACAGTTTGTCTTCGCTTCACTATTTGTTAATTATCCAGTGTCAACTTATACCTTAACTTTTGTAAGAATTTCCACTCTGTGAAATATTTTGGCTACATGACTGAGAAGTTTTCCAGTCGAGGTAAACTTTTTGTCAATAACATAATACGTCAAAAGTCATTTTATATTAAGGCAAAGCGGAATATGAAGTTGTCCAGCAATAATAATTATTGCTAATAATGAGATTATTAATAATTGTAAAAACGGGAATTATGTAGGGATAAGCTTAAACAGCAGCAATAATTTGGAATTATCTTATATGAATAATACTATTCTCGTTTCGATTTAATTTTAAAAGAAGGAAGTTCATTGTGGATTAATGGATAGTCACAATCGGAATTATTTCAGTATTTACATAGTTTTATCCTTAAGCTGAAATTGGTCTAAGGTTGAGAACCTTCTGACTTCTTACTACTACTATTTTTATTCTGTGTAACCGTTAGCCATTAAGATATTTTGTTCGAACAACAGATGCGATAAAACTTGTTCAGTCCCGTTGAAGTGTATAATTTCTATATAGAGCTAATTTCTATTCAACTGGCACTGCCTTTGAAACAATTTTAATTTGTATCACCATTTAACTACTCGTAACTCGTAAAATAAAAATTGAAAATCTAAATGAACAAATTTTATTGATTTCAATTGGCGTTGGTTTAATTTTGAGTTCAAGTGGCTTGGCTTTATTAATCAACCTTGGAAAATCGTGAAATCGTATTTACATGGCCCATCGCATGAAATCAGGACATTGTTGTTTTATCATTAAGAATTTTCCCGGAGAATTTAATGTCCAGAATATCCACCATCCACATTCAAAGCTTGTCCAGTAATCATGGAAGATGCAGAGCTGGACAAAAATATCACAGAATCCGCAGTTTCTTGTGGAGTCAAGAATCTTTTGTGAGATTGACGATCAATGATGGCATCGAATTTCTCTGGGTTTTTCTCAATATAAGCCTTGGTCAGAGGTGTGATCATGTATTGGGGGCAAACTGCATTGACACGAATATTCTTAGGGCCCAGTTCCAATGACATGGATTGGGTCAACATGATAACAGCTGCTTTGCTTGCACAATACATGCTAATATCCTCCAATGCTAATTTTCCAAACTGAAAATGAAATCAAAGGAATTATTTAATTACTAAATTAATTATTCACATTTTGTCTAATTTACCAAGGACGAAATGTTGACGATAGTTCCACCCGTCCCACGCTCAATCATACCCTTGGCGATAACTTGGCTCACATTGACAATGGCCTTGAAGTTGATTCCGAAAATACTGAAACAATACGATAAAGACAAAATTTGAGTTTTAATTTGCATTGAATTTGTTTATTTGCTGCCTTCCTTGCTTACAAGTCCAAATTTCCTTCAGACACATCCATAAATGGTTCTCTACGATTGACTCCAGCATTGTTAACCAAATGGTCGATTGGTCCAATTGTTTCAAGAACTTTTCTTGTTTCATCCCAATTTAGCAAATCTGCAGAAACAGTAGTCACAGCCGGAAACTCAGCCTTGACTTTGCTGAGTTGTTCCACATCTTTGTCAAGGACAAGGACTGATGCATTATTCCCAAGGAATTTTTTGACAATTTCAAGTCCAAGACCTATGAAATAAGTTATTGTGGTAATTTAATATTGAAAATTACACGGTATAGTCCAAGTCTACTTACCATTAGCACCTCCCGTAACCAGGACACGTTTTCCAGCAAAATTCATGGCCATTTTACAAAGCTGCGATGCGATTTCTGGTCTAAATCAAACTCCAGTCGTTGAGAAAGTGAGCTGAAGCCGAGTGAATGGAAACGAGTCTCCAGTCTAGTGAATTAACATTGATAATCTATTTTACCCTTTAGTACTTGTAACGAATTGAGCTGAGCTAACATTGATTGAGTGAATACGAATGAATCTAATGTAATGTGTGTGCCAGGGTTTAATCTAGTATGTATTTTCAGACAAGGTCACTGTCAAAGTCTGCTTCTGCTGTCACCTTCATTGCCCTAGTCGAAAATAAAATTACTTGCCATTGCCTTTACCATGCCCTGTAATGTAAGCCGTGCCTGAGTGCCGGCTCGTTAAAAAGAGCTAAAGCAAGAGTCTGCTCTGCATGTGTTTAGTGCATTTGCAACTACATTTTCATGGCACAATTTCTGTTTCTGTTCTGTGGACTCGCGTGACACTTGACCCTACTACTGCTAAAAGCGGCACGGTTGATCAACGATTAAGAATTTTTAGACCTTATACATCTAATTAACAGTCAATTCTTCCTAAGAAACCAACTGTCTACAATTTTTGTCCGGAAGAATGACTTTCAATTCGACGTCTGGGAAAATTAGATACAAGATATAAAATTAACATCACAGAAACATTTTTTATTATCCATACGCAATTTTACGGATGACTACTATGGAATTTTATTGTATTAAAACTAAAACACTGACAGTCCAACTTGTAATGAACATGAGTATGATTACCCAAGTATGTTTTTCAATGTTATGAAAATTATGAACTCCCAATTCCAAATGGCGGAGTGATCGACGAATCATGACAATAAGCTTGAAATTTTTTCCATGTGTCTGTTGTGTTTTTAAATTTAAAGCTGACTTATTATAACTATTGAATTTATCCAAACCCAAAGCCGCAATGTAAATGCAAAAGTACATGTAACTTAAAACGAGGACGAGAATTACAAAGGCTCGAAGCCGAATAACAAGTGGAAATTGAACTTTGATGAATCCAATAATTAATAATATGATTATGCCCATAGAATAAATCATAAGAATTGGATAAAGGATATTAAAAAAAGAATCTTGGGCTTGATTATGCCATATACGAAGTCCATTGTGATTCCTGATGACATTAGACAGTTTTCGATATTCTGGTGTTGTCCATGGAATTTTTCCATTCCTAGTACTGAAAATGTATAAAATCAAATTAAAGCAAGGATTAAATTGGTAACATTCAAGATTTTTAATTATGATTTCAATTATGTCACTCACTGTAGTTCACTTCCAAATTCAAAGATTGTCATCGTGTAATCGACAATGAAAAGAGAAGGAATTAAGAAGGCAGCCTTTGAAACAAAGTGAAATAACGCATTTGCAACAGCCAATGGTCCAATCAGAATCCAAGAAGTTGAACGCGTCAACGAATGAGGGAGAATCCACGCCAGTACATGTGCTCCACGCGATTTTAGATAAACCAATGGGGAAGCAACAATTAAAATCAGAAATGCCGTCAATATAGCTTTTGTTACACGTTTTGATTTCAGGGTTCTCGTTTCAGCAAAATCTTTTCTGCCATATGTATCTGCAAAAAAGAGCAATGTGACCCTTGAATTCTAACCTAGACTAGACCCTTAAATGTTAGTTATTACTTACGAATGAATGCTTTTTGATAGACGTGAAGTGCATTATAAGTCTGTAAGATTCCATCCAGGTTGAAAATTATATGAAAATCAAATAGGATTGCCAATTGAAATTCGGCTGCCCAAACAATCCGTGAAAAATATTCCAACTCTGTGATTTTGATAGATTTCCAACAATCCAGCAAGGAGACAATAAATCCAATTCTGACAATCATGATCATTATCCAAACACTGACGGTTTTGACAATTTTCTTTTTATTTTGTACTTTTTCAATCCTTTCTTTCTTTCCATCCCAGGTGTAGGGAATTAGAAAATAATGATGGGCCCACCTGATTAGCCAACCGTTAAACTTAACGCAAGAATCTACTTCCATAATTCAAAGCTAAAATAATGTAATGTAAGAGGTTTAACGTAAGTGCAACTGGTGTATATAGCAAAACTTAAACTGGAGGAAAACTAATTGAAGGAGCTGAATATAGGCAGTGTCTCAACCAAAATAAAAACAATAACAAATTCAAGGTCAAGGTTTTTAATAATACAATATTTGGGTTGTGTAGTCCACCTTTTTACATTTTCAATTTATTGAGTGAGCAAATAGTATCGAGAGGTAATGCGACTGTTCTATCCGTCAGCCTGCGTCCGTTTTCTAAGGCTAAAACAAGACCGATTCGTCAAAGTGTAGCTTAACAGTTTAAAAATTCCAATCTTCCTTTTTAGTTTCCAACTTTCAGTCCTGGTTATTCGATTTTCTAAAATCTGGTTTAACATGGTTTATGGGATTGACTTTGAGCTAGATTAAATATTCATAATGTGATGTGGACGGAGAAAAAGGAATCGAGAAACTTGAGTTTTAATTAAATTATAAAGTACAAGCACAGTCAATTCTTTCGACACTTCAACATCCCCGAATTTATGAAAGGTCAAGATAAATAAAAAATCAAGCTTAGCCCGCCCTTATAGAAGAAAACTTAAGTCAAAACATCGCCCTTAGGTTCTACCGTATTGATTTCCGACTTTCCTAATTTTCTAAAGGAAAGTGACGAGAGAAATGCAAAGAAAGCCAAATTCAATAATATCAGCTAAGGCATAATTTTATTTTATTTTATTTAATTCCTGATAGTAGGTGCTACACAAGTCTTTCAGTCAGTGTCATGAAATGACTTGATAACATTACTTTGTTTTTTATTCCAGCAATAAATGAAAATATCTTGAAAAATGACTACTTTTTTTAAAGTAATATAATAATTCAATGTTGGAAAACAATAATTTATGTTTTCTTCGCACTAAGCTTTTCCAATAACCAGTCCATTCCTTCAAAAAGCCCGACTCCAGTTACAGCGCAGCATGGTTGAACCAAAATATCATAGTCATGATATTTCTGTGATTTTATTTCCAAAGTTTCTGTTATTTCCTCAGTACTCATTGCACCAGGTAAATCCTATACAACATAACCATGGTTCGAACGTTTCGGTGTTTTTACTCTTATAATAAATGAAGCCTTACTTGTTTATTCGCCAGTACTAATATTATTTTAGTCAGTGCATGGGTGTCCAATAACAATTTATCAAATGTTTCTTTACAAAATCCCATCCAGTCGCGGTCAGTACTATCCACAACATAAATAATGGCTCTAACATCTTCCTGAAAATAATGACGCCAAAGTGGAATAAACTTATCACCTCCGCCAATATCCCACATGCAAAACTCAACGTTCTTATAGTAAAAATTTGCCACGTTAAATCCACTTGTGTAAACTGTAATAAACTTTTCACTACTCCCAATTCCTGACTGAAGTCGGAGCAAAGTTGAAGTTTTTCCAACGCCGCAGGGTAAACCTAAGATGAGCACTTTTATTGGAAGGGGTTTGAACAAAATATTGTACAGGTCTCCAAAACAAGTCGCCATATTTACTAATATAATTGTGTAAACCTTCGAAACTTAACTGACGGTTGGACGAAATGAAAACTTGTAGTTAGACACGACATGTTAAACGTATTAATACTTAATTACAAATGTGATGCGCATTCATCCTTGCACATTGCATTGGCTAATCAGTAATTGCGTCAACTTGCATGTCGACTGATTAACAACTCACTACATTACATTACACTAGTATTACTATTAATAAAGTGACTCGTTGTACAGGAATTCTCACTAAACCTGACCATTCGTGTTAAATCGCTTAGGTTCAGATTTTCTCTATTTAGCTCAAATAATTGCAAAAATTCAACTTTCTCATCAATCTTAGGTTAGATTATGTAGTCAGCTTGTGGTTGTAGTAATTCATTTACGATTTGCTTATAATATTCCGTTAAAAATATAGGCATTCTTAGTAGCGATAACTAGAACAGAAGCCCCGACACCGAACTAATGTCAAGTATTGAAAAAGGTCAGTCATGGTACTATTTCCTTTCAGATTTGAGAAGTAGAAGAAATTGTTCTCTAATATCTTTCTCATCTAAATATTTTGGAAAAGCCTTCGCCTTCATTAGAGATCCTACTTTTCAAAGTATTTCTTGCATTCATATTCATACAATGTACAGTAGTTCTTCGCTTTAATAATAAAATCAATTGTATATTTCATTGTGTATTTTTGGATAACTTGCTTTTATTTCAGCGCGGTTAGTTTAATCTATATTATATTTCCAAAATCGTATTGGGTCTGATAAAGCAAATATAATGCGAACAACACAGCTTACATTATGGCAGAATTATGAGCTGTAAACTCGTGGATTTTCATTTAAGAGTTTCCATCAGAGTCATCTTAACTATTTATAGACATTTGTTTCTCTCCATTTTGATTTGATTGATTAATCAGTATAATACAATCAGAATCAATAATAATTAATATGTTATATAAAAATGTATTTTTCTAAATCTATTTTAACAAGTTGCATTCAAAATATATGGCATAATAGAAAAATTAACAATTTTATCTACATTCTATAATCTAAAAACAATTATCAGTCGTAAGGCAATAATAATCAGGCTCATTAATACTTTGACCTCTAAGCAGCTGAGGCTCTGAGCTGTTAATAATAAATTTGCTAAGCTTGATTTCAGTGCAATGGTTTCAAAATGAATCCGAAACCTTGGCCAGGGACAGAGAGGCTTCCGAATTGCCATTTGTAATTTTCCTTTGTGTCAAGTTCAATTTGAAAGGAGGCTACGATGTTTGTTACAGTCAGAATTGAAGTGTAGAGTAATAATTTGAATCCGAGGCATGAGCGACGCCCAGTTCCGAAAGGGACGAAGAAATCAGGTTTGCTGACTTGACCTCCTTTTAAAAATCTCTCTGGCTCAAAGACACTCGGCTCAGTCCAAAGTTTAGGTGATAAATTGAGCTCTCCATTGTTGAGAAAGAGGATTGTGCCTTTTTTAACTGGGAATCCTAAGAAAAGAAAAAAAGAGAAACATGTTTAGTTACACGTAAATCTGTGTAAATATAAATATCAGGAAATAATAGTTGTGCTGTACTGACTGAGTCAGATCTGGGTCATGTTTTACGTATGTACTTCAATTCCCTGCTCTAATTTGCAAATTTTTTGGAGCTTTCTTTTCATGGCTCATGAATAAAACATAAAAATGGCTTTAAAGGATTTATCCCAATTTCATTTGGCTCAAATTTCTATTTTTTTATCAGAATTTAAAATGACAGTGACCCAGACAGACAACAACTTTCCCTTTTCAAATTTAAGAGCTTTAAGATTGTAAATGGATGACTCACCTCCTAATTCAACGTCTGAGTTGGCAACATGAGGAACCAATGGAGATGAAATATATCGCATGGATTCCCAAATCATGGCCTCTGTGTAAGACAAATTGTCCGTGAGCAAAACATCACCGTTTCCATTGCCACACTCTTGAACTTCTTGACGAATTTTTTCTTGGACTTGTGGATTTTGTGCAAGGAATAAGAGAATGAGGGCAAGGCTATTAGAAATTGCAGAGTGACCACCCATCATGTCTTCAATGGCAAACAAAGCTGTTTCTTCATCAATTGAGCTGTCCTTTCCAATGCTTGCCAAAAATTCGTCCAAAAGATCAGTTCTTTTCGATAAAGTCTCCTTTTCAGTTTGTTCGTTGTTATTTTCGTCCATCTTTGCAGCAGCAGCAGCAGCCAATTTGGGTTCGACGCAATACTTGAGTGTAAATTTTCGAAAACATTTTCCAATGTGAGACAAATGATTTTTATTGCAGAATGGCATAATGGATGGGAAAATGTCTCCGATGCATTGGGAATTCATCTCTTGGAAAATCTCATCAGAGGTTCTCATGACTTCAAGAAAATCTTCTCGGTTTTCTGGTGTGACTTCAGTTCCGCAGAAATATTTCAAGAAAATTTTGAATGTGCTTTCTGTGACGTAATTCTTGAGGTGGTGAGTTTGAGTTTCAGGAGCAGCTGAGACGGATTCTTTCAAATCGTCAACCATTTTTGTAACTTCCTCATGTGCAATTTCTTGGAAAATGTCAAAACGAGCGGAGGCTTTTTTAGGGAAGGCATGATGTCCGACGATTTCACGACGTTTCTTTTGGTTTTCAGACCAATCCGAGAATGCGAGAGCTAAACACATAAAAAAATATGTTAGAATACAAAGTCCTTCCAAGATTTTTCAAAATATTTATCAGAATTTTGTAAAAACTTACAGTTATTGCGATTTCCTTCGAAAAGCATATCGAATCTTTGGAATGCAGGTCTAGAGTCGAACTGGGACGCCCGAGTCACAAGGACTTCTCGGATATTTTCAACTCCTGACACAACGATTGTGTTGACGGAGCCCAGCTTCAAAGTTGCATAGTTGCCATATTCCTTGGAAATAGCTGAGAAGGCGTCGATCGTGTTTGTGAACTTGGCCATGAAAGGAATGCTGCCGATGAGTGGCCATCTGCGAGGTCCAGGTGCTTCTGAATTACAAAAACAAAACAAAAATTAATGAACTATTCAAAATATAAAAATTAGGTCAAAGTCGAATTGTAATTTACCTTTGGAGTCTGGTTCTGAGTAGAAGATCAGGGTTATGGTCGCTGCCAAAAGGCAGAGGAGAACCCAAGTGGCCCAAGATACAGCGAAGATCATTTTTGATTGATTTTAATTATTAACGTTAAGTTATAGTAAACGAAATAAAAGGAACGTTTTTCCTTTAGGATTTGATTAGAGCTAGGAGGAGAGTTAGGAGCAGGAGTGCTGAACAGGAATTGATTTGGTACTTGTCGACTCAAGTTCTTATATACCCCTTTGGGGTTATGAATTATGGATTTTATTCGACACCACTATGTACCACCGAGGCAAAAGCTAAGGGAAAAATAAAATATTCAATTCCAAGAGCTGAATTGATGAGAATAGCTCTTAAGCCTGGCTTGGCGCTTGGGGCACCTGCTTCTCTCACTTGAGCACTGACTGGAAGATTTCTCCACTCCACCTGAAACTTCCAATGCTGACGACGAGATGATCCCCCAGCAGATGATAAGGATCTCAAGATTCTCGTGAATCAACTCATTTGCATTTGATGTCATCCAAACTCAAGATCCTTAATAAAAATTAGCCATCTAGATTGCATAAGGTGATTTCGGAAAATGGGACCCATTTCAAATTTACAAACCGCACCGGGTAGAAAAATTAAGTCAAAATCGGCGCATGCAAGATGCAAATGAGATTTTCAAAGAAATCGGTCCAGCATGGTTAATTTATCTCAAGATCATGAGAAAAAGGATTGAAATCAGATAAGGTAGGCAGGTAGGGAGATTTCTTATCCTCAAGGACTTCTAGGAAAGAAGAGCAATCTAAGCTAGAGCTAGGTGGAATAGATCATATGCACCACCATAGACGACTGGCTAATTTTTCTCACCGAAGAAGCGAAGACTTCGTCAGACAGTGAATGAGGAAAATTCTTGGAGAAGGAAGGACGTATGAGATGAATACGTTGAATACTAAAACAATGAGCCATCCAGAACCCAGAAATCAAATCAAAAGGTTTCTTATTCATGAATTTCATAAGGACAAGTTTGGAGCAGACGGATTGTTTCCTTTTTTTCAATTTTGCATTTTTACACCCGCTAGTCCAGAAGGACGGTCTGTCTGGGCTGGCTGATCTCATTTCATTCTCATCAGCATAGACTTACGTATGATTTGAAATTATGATTTCATTTGAAAGCTCACACCTCACACGCGTCTCACGGGCTGGGCTACACCCACAAATAAAGTCAAATTAAGGACAAATGACGGTGGCTTAATTGATTCACATTTTATCATTTCTTTGCATATTTTTATCAAAGCACCTGCTCTGCTCCAATTTTTCCGATCGTATTTCCCAATACCACGTGCTAAGCTGAGAAAAGGATGGTTTGACGTACTAAAAAAGGAAGGAAGGTATCCAAAAGATCTACCAATTTATTTTCTCAAACCAGGAAAGCTTGATTGCTTCTCCAGTCTATACTTTGACCTGTACTGTCTTTCCCATATTTCAGGATATATGCCAGGCAAGAAAACTAAACAAATTCGTCGTTTCAACGATACTGGTCTAAAAAGGTTTATTTTTTCCATATAGTCTTCGCAACAACTTTTCTAGGTGGAATTTTCTGATTTCTTGACTCTAAAACTCTTCAAGTACGTACGCCGTATGAGTAACTTTTGAAGCTTCAGTATCTTGGATCAAAATGAGGTTAATCTTTCTTGTTTTTCACCTCGTTCATTTTTTATAACACCTGCCTGGCCTGCATTCAATTCAGGTTTAGCTCATTCATATTTTTTCTATTTTTTGTAGGTATATAAGCGTGCACATGGACATGGATACATTTGAATTAAACATAAAAGATGTGATTTTCCTTGAAGGTTGTCTTGAAAAGTATTTTTAGCCAGATTTGAGCAACTCGTAACGTCGTAACCTACCTGTTCCAGTTAGTAAAATCTTAAAACGCAGTTTATTGAGTTAAAAATGGTACGACATCGCCAAATTCGTCCGAAATACTGACAGACTGAACAAACAAACAAAATAAATCTGAGAATCAAATCAATGAATTACATTGCAAAAGCGGGTGAGCATGATCATGGAGTACCTGTGCCTGGTGGCTTCCCATGTGGGCATTTTTTACAAACGCTTCATGACGTGGACCGATGGAACCCAAACAAAATAAAATTTTGCCTCGCGCTCTTCTTTTTTCACCTGAAACGAGATTTTCATATCAGACTCTAGAATCAAAATATCAGATTTAGCCAAGATAGCAAACATTGGGATTCGCATCTGATTCATTTCATTTCTAGTTCGGATCCCCGCACTTTTTATTGGAAATTCGTTTGATACTGATCAGGATGTGATATTCTCGGCTTGGCAGTTCGCAGCATTGGAACCTGTTGGAGCAGCAGCAGCAGCAGAATCTGATTCTTCACTTCAACTGCGCATTGCAATGTAGTAAAACTCTTGCCGTTGTGGTCACTTGGAAGTATAAGAATACGATGAAAAACTAATTTAAGCTGAAAGGATGCAGATTAATTCAACAATAACAATTCGTAGTACTTGCCTTGGCGTACGTACGAATTCACCTCCCGCCGTTCCTTATGCAAATAAATGCAGGGAAAAATGGAAATTTTAAGTTTGTCTGAAAACAAAGGCGTTTTGACGACTGGTAGAATCATTTCTTCACATTTAAATCAAACAACCTGCCTTTCCTTTAATACTTGGAAATAGGAATCCACGTCCACGCC